>JANZLX010000002.1:3248898-3261338 GCA_025531955.1 Erythroxylum orinocense | reverse complement strand
TGACAAGTGATAAACATGTACGACATGCAATCAATCAAGCGGATATTTTCTTAGAATTTTCCAACTCTAACGTAGAGAGGTTAATCCTAATTGCTAATTATGGTTGCCGAAATTGAACGTCATATTCCGTTAACCTAGCGATTGAACCAATTAATCTCTAGTTACGCCCCTAGAAACTAACGAATTTAATTAAAAAGACAGATATGAAAATATCCAATGTTCATCAACAATCATAAAACATATCCGAACTATCTCACCATAACAACATGTAACATGGATCCCTCAACCAAGATAAGAAAATTTTGCTACTTATAATTGAATTGAAAACAAAGAAAATAACAAAGTAAATAGTCTTCATCCCTGGTCTCTGATAGAAAGCTACGAAAATCCTACTTGAAACTATGCAGAAATGTAAAGACAAAAGAAACAGAAAAGTGTAGCAATGAAATCTATCCTAAGCCTACGATAGCCTACCTCCCCCTTTAAACAAAATATGTCTATATATATATGTGCAGCAATCATCCCCCTCTCCTTCTTGATGTTAATCTCTTCATTATCTTCTCTTGATTTTGTCTAGATTAGGTGGTCTTCTAATTTCGGTGAAAGACTTCTTGGAAAGAGGGCAAGAGGATCTTGAAAGATTGTATTTTAATTGGAATCAAATTCTAGAATTTTTGTAGACTCCAGATTCCATCCTTAGGCGTGCCCACGCCTAATCTCTGAATTTCGGCCAAATTAGGGATTTCGAATTTCTTTCCTTCTTTTGCATCTTTTTAATCCTTTTTCGTCCCTAGAGTGTTGAAAACCATCTGTAAACAATTATAAAGCAATTCCATCAATTTCGGATAATAATTTGAACACCTTAACAATAATTATGCCCAAAATATATGCAATTTAAATGACTTAACAATATTTATTGACTTGGGTAAAGGATATGGAGTCGTGAGGAGTATTTGGGGTGGTGACAGTGTAAGTATTGTAATTAAAAAAATGACTAAGGATATGGGTGTTATCTTGGGTACGGGTGATCATGGGATGAGAAGGAGTATATGCTGGGGCTATGGTTAGGGGGTAGAGGGTGTAGAGGAGAGAGAGGGAAGAGGTAAAAGTAAAGAAATTGGAGATGAGGAGGTGGAAGTGGAAGATGACACAGGTAGATTCATGTAGCGAAAGAGATGTTCAAGAAAGTGGACATGATGATAAATATAAAGTTTAGAGGTGATGAAATCAAAGTATCGATAGCCCTTATATTGTGAGACATATCCATGAAAAACACACTGAACAGACTTTGGTGTAAGTTTGTCAGGCCTAGTGGAACCCGATTAAGGAAAACAGTCACAACCAAATACTTGAAGATGAGTAAGATCAGGTTTGTTGCAGTAGAACTTCATGAGGAGATTTGTGGTGGAGTATAGGAGTAGTCAAGAGATTGATAAGACACAGTGGTGAATGCTTCATACCAGAAAAACTTGGGATGGGAAGAGAGGCATGAAGAAGAAGGGTAAGACTAGTTTCAATTATGTGATGAATTTTTCTTTAAACAAGACCGTTTTGGCGAGGTGTATAGGGACTAGAGATGTGAAGAGTGTTTCCATTGGAAAGAAGATAGTAAGCAAAGACATCTTTAGTGAGTTCCATTACATTGAAAAGTTTGGATGGTAATGGAAAGAGGTTTTCAGTAGTGGTTTTAAAAGAATGAAAATGAATCAGGGCATGGTTTTTGTAGGTGAAAGGAAAAATTAAAGTCCACAAAGATCATTAAATATCGATAGCCAGAGTAGAAAAGAGACAGGAAGGATCCCAAATATCATAGTGAATTAATTATAACAGTTTGAGAAAAATGTGTGAAGATAGAGGAAATGAAAAATGAACACTTTCACCTTGAACACAAGAAGTACATGGATTGGGAATATTTTAAAATGACAAAACATGACTTATTCTAGATAATGTGGAGTGATATGGATAACCAAGATGTTAATGTCACATATTGATTGTGGTGGAGGTAGCGGTGAGAGCAACAAGATTTGTGAAGTACAATGAAATCATCATTAGGTAGAGATCTTTAAAAATGGGTCCTGCGAGTAGCGAATTCAAGGGTTTCAATAAATCCCCCAAAATTGTTGGTCTTGGACTAGATCTAGCACTCCCTTCAACACTTTGTGTAGCCATAAATCCTATTTTTTAAGATCTGTGCCTTAGTTTTGAGATCCTTCACAACATGACCAGATTGATTAAATTTAATGACATAGGAATTATCAGTGACAAATATTGCAGTAGATAAAAGATTACTGGTAATGTGAGGAACAATCCATATATCACGAAAGTGAACATTACGGGAAAAGGTGGGAAATGTTAAGATACTAATGGATGAAATAAGGAGAGTGTCTATTATCATCAATGACTTGATTGGATCCTTTATTAGTGTGGAGAATTCTACGAAATCAGGATGTGCAGTCATGTGATTAGTTGTGCCAGTGTATGGTATCTAGTCAGTAATAGTATTGTGGTTAAAGGGAGTCGGATGAGGATCAATTCATGACAGCAAAGATTGTGTTGATATTATTTATAGGATGGTAGGAACTAGTGGGGTAATTACGGGATTTGGAGCACCGAAATAGACAATCAGCAGTTTGTATCCCCATTTCCAACAAATTTGACATTGGGAAGGAAGCTTATTATTGTTGAAATCTGGCTTAGGATAAAATGTGTTATGATTGGGTTATGTTTGAATTTGCGCTGGATTAGGAGGTTGTTCATTAACCTGGATGGGCCCAGAGGATGAGTTATTGAAATTGGGACCAACAAAGGAGTCAGCCAGCGTGTGAGATCTAGATCCAAATTGGGTAGGGTTAAAATAAGGGCCTCCGTAAGGAGTTCAGATCCTCTGTTTAATATTATGGTGTCTTATTGTGTCCAATAAATCTCAGTCATTTATTTATGTAGGTCTCGCAAAATAAATGGCTGAGATTCCATGAGACAGAATAAGACAAAGTAAAACTGGACAGAAGATCTGGACTCCGTAAGACATTAGGGAAGAAAATTTATATCTCCCACGTCGATCCCTGGGTGGAGCGGTTGTTGTTGGAGAATGCGACAAAGGCCGAATCCAACTGGTTTGGAATGTATGCAAGATGTAGGATTGTATTGGTTCTACAGAGATGGGTTTATGGGTGTGTTGACTGATATGTGTTGTTCTGGTTTTAATGTAGGTTGAACTAAAAAAGAAAAGGAGGAATGTTAAGAGGATTTGGATGTTGGATCTGAAATCACGAAGAAGGAAGTAATATGAAGAATTGGTATTGTGTTTAGATGATTATTGTTATACAAGGTATGCTCTATTTATGGCACTAAGTGAATCAATTTAAATTGATTCTATCTGATCTGAAATAATAAGATGAAATAAATATTACAACTAAATGGATACATAAACTTGAATAATGTGAAAAAAATACAAGATCTGGTAGTTAAGTTATCGATGTGATCATGTTTTCAGTCTGCAAAAGCCTTCTTTTCTTTTATTGGGTTGGAAGAGGTTCATAGCATCCTACGATTAATCGACCAGTGTCCAAAGTCTTCAAAAAAGAGGCGACTTGGATTTCGTCTGATTGGCTGGTTTGCCGCACTGTTTGTTTCAACTAATAGAGAGACTGGGTCACGGGTTGGGTTGGAATAATTCAAGTCGGATTAACCGCAATCTAGTCGGTGCAAACCGGTCAAATCGAGTCAAAGAAGTTGTCAGGCAATAAATCGGGTCGTGTCTCCCCGACGAACTCGGGAAAAAGATGAATTTGGTACCGTTTTGGATTATGTTGAGAGGAAAGGAACAGAAAGGGAGTTTGAATCTAAATAGCATGGAAGGTGAGCAGATGCTCTTGTGCAACCAAAAGCACGCTTAAAGTGCAAATGGTCATGAACTTCTATTTGTCAATAAATCTAAACAGTTAGAATGCACAGGGAACCGCCTTTATACTTTTCACAACGAGATTCGTAAACACGAAATCGGTTTTAAAACCAGAAAATGGCTATGTTGTAGCACAATTAAGTCGATTCAACCAAAAGGAAACTGATGAATCTATCGTAGAATAAGCACCGACACAATGATTGTACTAACCATAGAAATCCGCAGTTACTAGATAAACTGAGAAGCTTCACACCTTCGCTTGAGGGAGAATGGCAACGGATCTTCATTACGGGTCACTGACAAAAGAAATTAAATCTTCCTTCATGGCCATACTCTGCTGCTTAATGAAGAGGACTGTCATCATATGAATTTAGAAGAAATCAGAACCGAATTTTAAACGGACCAAGTAGTCAAAAGTACCATCTTGGTAAGTAATAATACGATGTTTAGTTTGCTGACCACATACTTGTTTCCTGTACATCAGTCGCAAACAATTTGTCCAAGTGTCATAGATCTTCGTTCTAATATCAGCAAAGTGCCAAGTATTTCAGATAGCGTTTGTTGCAAGACCAGATACATAAGCTATTACTTTGGAATGGGCAATGGCTTTACTCCTAACAGATCCTGAGAGGTATGAAAAGCTCCAACTTAAGAGCGTTTTGAAGCAACCAGCTGAAATAGCTGTTTGCAACGACCATAAGACCCATAGTAGTCACGGATGACTACTGGGGGACTACTGGGGGACTAGCCACACTGCAATTGTGTTGGTTTTTTTTTTAAATTTTAATTGTACTTATTACTATAATAAAAAATTAAATTAAATTAAATTATAATTATGCTTTATTAATTTTATAAAAATTAAAATAAAAATATAAAACAAAATAATTTTAATTTAATTTAATTTTTAAAATAAAAATTTAAGATACAAATTTTAAATTTAGAAATCTGATTAATTTATGAAAATTATTTAATTAACTTATAAATTATAGAATACAGTCATTTATTTCAAATGACTCAAACACCACTCATATTCATCATCCAACAATTAATAATAATAATTAATTTGTAAATTTGTTTTCCATGTCTTAATTAATTTAAACATTTTAACTTTTAATTATTTATTTTAATAATTCAAAAAATTATAAATCATAAACAAAAATATATTAAATTTTGATTAGATTAAAATTTTTATTTAACTCTAATTTATTAATTCATTAAATAATTTATTATTATTTACTAAGAATATCCAACAAAATACTAAGATATATAATATTCATACCCTTATAATTTTTTTAAAGTCAAATCCTTATAAGCCATTTTACACATAAACAACTAATTTTACCAAACATTTCTAACAAATAGTTAATGTAATTTGCTGATCAAATTAACTGATATAATCAGCTATAATCTAATAGCTAATGCAATCAGCTGTTTGTCAAACAGAACCTATATCCTTTAGTACCACTTCTTCTACCCCATATGTCCTCTGAAACTTGCAAAGTTGGGGGATATGAGATTCTAGGAGGTACGAAGCTGATAGTGAATGCTTGGGCCATGCTCAGGGATTCCAGGATTTGAGATAATCCTAATGAGTTCATGCCTGAAAGATTTAAGACGGTTCCGACGGAGCGAGAATGTTTCAAATTTGTTCCCTTTGGGGTTGGTCGGAGAGTGTGCTCTGGTGCGAGCATGAGTAGTCAAACACCTATCTTAACTTTAGAATGAATTGGAAAGTCCATTTTCTCTCCAATTTCCAGTCAAAATCGTTTTTGCGTCGAATTGGTTTGTCGAAAGAATTACTCTTTTGTGTCTTGTGTCTTTTTTTGAGAAATTAAAAAATTAGATTGATAGATTAAAAATGAAGAACAATATTAGGAGAGTAGTAGTAATCTCCTTAGTCTCCTACAGTAAAAAACAACATACTACATAATACAGACAAACTAATTGAACAACAACATAGTAAGAAGATATGACACCGTTGCTTATCTAAGGTAAGTTGATTGTAAAAGATGTAAAACCTCTTGCATCTGCACATCGAAAATGCTAGTATTTCTAAATTTGGATTATGAGGACAGAGGTAATCTAAAGACATCTCGACATGCTTCCATGATTATATTGACAATATGACAGCCAACTTCTTAAGTAACACAGTATATCTTCACCAAGATAGTCTACAAAAACAATCAATTAAAGATATTATTTATACTTCATCTCCATGGAAAGATTGGGTTGGACGTTACGTGCTAAGATACATTTCCTTGTTTATGTTAGTCGTTTAATCCCCTATTGTTGGTATATTAGGATTTTTCTTTCTCTTCCTGGCTGATTTCCTTTTTACAGTGCATTTTTTGACTACACAAAAATCTCTTGAAATGTCAGGGATTTTGGCTGCATTTGATGGAGAATCACTATCCTCTGCTACTAAATCTAGACTGCTTTCCTGAGGGGAACCTATTTTCTATTTTGCATTCTAGGAGCTGGTATTCCTAGTCCCTTGACTTACCATACTGTAATCATTGGAGTTTATCATTGTTGGCTATTTTTCATACCCCAGCCTATCCTTAAAAATCTCATTTTGCCCAACAGTTACTAATGGAGTCAATATGTTGGCCCAATCCATCTAACAATACTCCAGATATTGTGAGGTGAAATGATGCACCTCATTTTCCAGACCATCGCAATCCACTTCAATAACACTATGAACAACATTCTTCATTCCATTTACTTGTACTATTGCCTTACCAATAGCAGAATATAACATAATTTCACCATTAGCACCTTGTACTTGTATTATTGCCTTACTTGTACTAGTGCCACCTTCCCTACTAATTACATACTCTACAGTACGACTATTTTTAACAACCTTAACAAGGACTATATCAGGTACTACTCCAACAACATCAACCATAGAACATTTAATCTTATCAAAACCACCATTGACAACATCCAAATCACTACTAAGAAGAATATCTTGCTTCACTAAGGGTGCTTCAAAGACACTTCCACTGTCTTTAACTATTGCGCCGATGTTGTGGACTCATTCTTGGGGAGAACATAAGGAAGAAAAAAATTAATTTGGATATCTTATTTTTATTGCTTTTATTAGATAATTTACTAATGTTGTTTTATGGTTATTCCTTATTAGGAACTTGATAAGGTAGGAATCCTATTATCATAAGGAAACCTGCCTAAAGTAGGAAACATGCCTAGAGTAATTATTGTAAAGAGACTTGCCTATTAAAGGCAATTGGAATTAATAAAAAGTAGGCCAAAATTTAATCAAAACAAGGGATCAGAGTTCTCTTTTTATCATCGAACTCTAAGGTATTAACATCCCTTTGAAGAACTGAATTTCTACGCAAGATAGGTCGACCTAAGAAACCGTATTAACGCCCTGTAGCTTGATCGTAAACACGGGATCATAACAATTTGGTATTAGAGCCAAAAACAATGGGTGACGAAATCAGAGACATATTGCAAGAAGAACGAGCCCTTACCAATTCCAAGCTTTCAGCCATGAAACAACGTCTTGGGTAGAAAATTGTGTAGATTCTATAAGAACAACTGTCTAGTATAGGACTTAGTGTCCACAAAACCACTGTCAATGGGAGTGAAGAGAGCAGTGTGGTTGTCCTAATGACAGACCGTCCAGTTGCCATCGCTACCAAAGAAGGCCCTATACGGCCTGTTCAACAAACCAGAAACCATTTGTTAGTGCCCAGGTATGCAAAATTGGATTCTCCGACATATGATGGTACAAAAAACCCCTTAATCTAGGCTCGCCGCTATGAGCAATTATTTAAGAATCAGAATACACCTGAGACAAAAAAGGTGGGACTAGCAGGTTTTCATCTCTTAGGAGAAGCACAATTATGGTTTTATCAGTTGAAGAGGTCAAAAAAATCAATGACTTGGACAAAATTTCAGAAAAGTTGCTTCTAAAGGTTTGGACCACATGAAAGTAGTAATCCATTGGGTGAATTAGTTACTCTTCGACAAACTGTAATTGTTGAACACTATCAACTTCAGTTTCAAGAAAAGCTAGCTAGTTGCACCTGGGATTATTTATGATGGGATTGGATGGTCAATTGTTTAAACCACCAGATTTAGCAGCTACTATGAGCTTGGCTAGAGCTTATCAACAGAAACTTCAGCTGCAAAAAGTCACTAGTACTTGAAGGATGACATGGCAATCTCCTCGGACAAGCTCTAGTAGTTCGCTGATTATGCCATCAAGGAGTTCCAATGTGTCATCCACAACAATCGATAAATCATCAAGCAATCAAGCTCCTTTTTTTAAGCAGTTGACATGAGTAGAGATGGCAAAGAGGAGATCTAAAGAGCTATGTTATAATTGTGATGAACCATATTCAACTACTCACCAATGCAAACGACTTTTCTGGTTAGAGTTAGAAGATATAGATGATGATCTTCTTGAAGACAACTTAGATACTGCCCCTGAAATTTCCTTAAACGCCATTAATGGACACCCTTATGGTAGAACTATGCAGTTATAAGCCATCATAAAAGGGCAACTGATGCTTAGCTTGATTGATTCGGGTAGTACTCACAATTTTTTAAGCTAAAAAACAGCTTAAAGTTTAGCACTTGGTGTTCATTCCTTGCCAAACACAAAAGTCTTCATTTCCAATGGAGAGAGAGTTCAGAGTTTGGGAGTTTGTAGACAGGTATCATTTTCTATTGCTGGCCATAACTTCTCTGCAGATTTTTTATGTGATTCCTTTGGGTGGATTTGATATGGTTTTGGGTGTTAAATGGCTAGAAACCTTAGGTCCTATATTGTGGGATTTTGTTGCATTTACCATGGTTTTTTTTGGTGGAAGGGACTCCTATTTTATTTCAGGCACAGTACTGATCTTGTGATCATGTCTTACGCTCGATGGTTACGGTCAACTCAGAAGATCAGATGTTAGAAGGCCTTTTAACGAAATTTGGGGACTTGTTCCAAGAGCCAATTAGTTTATCACCCATAAGGGAATGTGACCACCGTATCTGTTTGCTGCCCAGGACAACCCCTGTAGTTGTCCGTCCATACCGATACCCTCATAGACAAAAAGACGAGATTGAAATACAATGCAACCAAATGCTCTAACAAGGGTATATTCGGCCCAGTAAATCCCCATTTTCTTTTCTAGTCTTGTTGGTTCCCAATCGAGATGGCTCTTGGCGTCTTTGTATTGATTACCGTGAATTAAACACTAAAACAGTAAAGGACAAGTTTCCTATTCTAGTGATGGATAAACTATTAGATGAGTTGCATGGTGCCCATTACTTCACTAAGTTGGATCTCAAATCGGGTTATTATCAATTTCGCATGTCTCCTACTGATGTAGAGAAGATTGCTTTCCGTACACACCATGGGCATTTTGAGTTCCTTATTATGCCGTTTGGCCATACTAATGCTCCATCCACTTTTCAGGCCTTGATGAATGAGGTATTCCATGAGCTTCTACGACATTTTGTCTTGGTTTTTTTAATGACATTTTGATTTACGGTATGACCTGGGAGGACCATTTAGTACACATGAGAAAGGTCTTTACCTTACTGCGTGCTCATAAACTTTATTTGAAGTGTTCTAAGTGTTGTTTTGCATTTACACAAGTTACATATTTGGGCCATACTATATCCGCTGCAGATGTAGGAGTGGATATGAGCAAGGTTCAAGCAATTATGGACTGGCCTCAACCTTAGTCTATCACTTCACTCTATGGATTTTTTGGCTTGATGGGTTATTACTGAAAATTTATCCATAATTATGGCGAGTTGGCTGCTCCATGAATTCCTTCTAATGGAGTGAGGCAGCCTTGGATGCATTTGCCAAGTTGAAACACATATTATCTGTTGCTCCGGTATTGCAATTACCAGATTTTACAAAAGACTTTATTGTTGAATGTGATGCTTCTGAAGGTGGTATTGGAGTTGTTTTGCAACAAAAGGTCATTCGATCGCGTTTTTCAATCGACAATTGGCTCTAAGACATCAGAAGTTAGCCGTTTATGAAAAAGTATTGATTGGGTTGGCTAAAGTAGTACAACATTGGCATCCTTATCTGTGGGGATGATCTTTCCTTGTCTGGACAGATCACTATAGCTTGAATTATTTACTGGACCAATAGCTTACCACTCCTCCTTTGCAACATTGGCTTACTTAACTCTTAGGGTATGATTTCACAGTAGAATACCGAGCAAGTCGACTCAATGTAACAACAGATGCATTATCCCATAGAACCACTCTAAACCCCTCCTTGTTTGCTATTAGTTGTCCTCGAAGTGCTTTATTGGACTCCATTTAGAAAGAAATGGAGGCTCCAAGGAACTTAAACACTTACGCGCAAGAGTTGAAAATGGGGAGCTTGATTCAGATTAGCAAATTCTTGATGGGCTACTTTTATTTAAGGGTTGAATCTTTGGTATCTCTAGTTCTTCCATAATTTCCCCTATTCTGTCCTCCTACCATGATAGTGCGCATGAGGGAGTTCAGAAAACACTACACCGGATTCACTAGGATTTTATTGGAAAAATATGAGGAGTGATATTACCTCGTACATGGCTACTTGTCCAATATGCCAACACAACAAATATGAACATTTAAGTCCAGCTGGACTGCTCCAACCCTTGCAATTGCCAACTCAAGTTTAGGCAAATGTTTCAATGGATTTTATTGACGGCTTGCCCAAATCTTGGTCAAATCAGTTTTGCTTGTTGTGGTTGATTGGTTTTCAAAATATTCCAATTTCATTCCCCTGGCTCACCCCTACACTGCTGTTCGTGTAGCTCAAGTCTTCTTTGAGCATATTGTTTGGCTACATGGAGTCCCAGAAACCATTACTTGTGACAGAGATGTGGTCTTTACTAGTACTTTTTGACAGGAATTATTTCACCTTCATGGTGCTAAGCTGCAATTCTCTTCAGCTTATCATCCCCAGACGGATGGTCAAACAGAAGTGATCTACGATAGAAATGTATCTTCGTTGTTTAGTAGGAGATTATCCTCGCAAATAGGATGCTTGGGTTCCTTGGGCTGAGTACTGCTACAACACTTCCTTCCATTCGGCCATTCAAACCACACCATTTCAAGTTGTCTACGGTCGTGTTTCGCTGTGGTTGCTTTCTTATACGCGAGGTTGCACTCGAGTTGAAGCTGTTGACACTGCTCTTTTGGATAGAGAAAAGGTCTTACGCGATATTCTAAACCGCCTACGTCAATCCCAACAATAAATGAAGGACCGCTATGACGAGGGTCACTGTGATGTTGAATTTGCTCTTGGAGATCTTGTTTGGCGTTGTTTACAGCCATATAGATAGCAATCTATCCAGCTCTTTGTTCACTCTAAGCTATCTCTGCGATTTTATAGACCATTCCCAATTCTGAAGAGAATTGGACAAGTATAGCCTATGAACTAGATTTGCCTCGCAATAGCTGCATACACAATATTTTTCATGTCTCCTTATTGAAAGCTTTTAAGGGTGTGATGCTGCCTCAGAATACCGAATTACCTCCCACCGAAGATGGCAAAATTGTTCGTCTTCCTGCGGCTATTATTCGTGCTCAAGTTAACCGTGGCATAAAGGAACCTCTTGTTCGTTTGGGAAGGGTTACCTGAATCAGATGCCACATGGGAACCTGTCAACCATTCTAGCAGGCCTATCCATCATTCGAGCTTGAGGATAGGCTCTTTCCGCAAGAGGAGGGTAATGTTGTGGATGCATTCTTAGGGAGAACATACGAAAAAAAAACATTAATTTGGATCTCTTATTTTTATTGCTTTTGTTAGATAATTTACTATTGTTGTTTTATGGTTATTTCTTATTAGGAACCTAATAAGGTAGGAATCCTATTATTGTAAGGAAACCTGCCTAAAGTAGGAAACATGCCTAGAGTAGGAATTCTATTATTATAAGGAGACTTGCTTATTAAGGGCAATTGGAATTAATAAAAAGTAGGTCAGAATTTAATCAAAACAAGGGATTAGAGTTCTCTCTTTATCATTGAACTCTAAGGTATCAACCTCCCTTTGAATGGCTGAATTTCTATGCAAGATAGGTCAACCTAAGAAACCGCATAATTGCCCTATGACTCGATCGCAAACACGGGATCATAACAGCTAACCTTATCATCAACTATAACAAAAACTGGTAACTCCTCATTAGCATGCTGAATATCCACAACATTATCAATATTCACATTAATTGCATTATTCTCCCTCTTAGCCTCTTTAGAAATATTGTCAAATTGCTCATCTAGTTCATTCACAAATAAAATCCTGATCATTAGCCTGCTGAATATACACAACATCAACTATATTCCCATTAACAATATTATTGATTTTTGTAGCCATATTGGTCTCCAAAATCAAGGGATTGCTCCATTGTAGCCAAATTCCCATCCTATAAAGGCATATTGGTGACCGCGCGTCGTAACGCTAATCAAAATTAAAAATAACTAGACTACTACTGTAGCAGTGGCGAGTCTAGGTCGATCCCACAGAGAATGCGTGTAAAGTTTAGGAAATGAAAAT
>JANZLX010000002.1:3179139-3189440 GCA_025531955.1 Erythroxylum orinocense | reverse complement strand
TTTGTAGAATATTCCTATAAGAATATTCAATGAGATACTAAGATATATAATATTCATACCCTTATAATTTTTTAAGTTATGTCCTTATAAGTCATTTTACACATAAACAGCTAATACAAAACAGCTAATTTTACCAAACATCAAATGATAAACAGCTAATCCAATCAGCTGGTCAAATCAGCTAATATAATCAGCTATCAGCTGATAGAATCAGCTAACAGCTAATGTAATAAGCTGATTGCCAAACAGGGCCTAAGTATAAGTTATAAAATTTATAAGATTGAAATTATCAAAAAATTTGCTATTCAATATTTATATTCATTTCTTAAATCCTTAAACAAAAAATAAACGAATATTTAACTATTTAAGTAAATCAAACTAATTATACTTAATTATTTCGATTTGTTTTAATTATCACATATTTTAGTGTTTATTTGACACTATAAATTATTTTTATTCATCTAAATGTTTTATAAATAGTATCTAAATTCTTGTAATTGTTGAATACTATATAGATATTTTATAAAAATATCTAGATATTTTTTTCATTTGAATAATGTGTACAATACCGATCATATATAATTAAAGTTTTGATAATTGACGATCAAGTATGTACGATGTGACGAATGCCTAAGCAAAGGTCGTGATTCCCGTTGTTAGTCTTACATGAATCAGGACACAATAGTGGCCAATATAAATGTATGATTCTCCCATACAAAGAGATAAACACTGAACAACCAACATCAAAAGATGGAATGGCTGAATTTCACACTTCTGTTAGTGTTTATCCTGGTCTGTAAGTTGGTTTTACAAAAGCATGGGAAGAGACCAAATCTCCCGCCAAGTCCACCTTCTCTTCCAATTCTAGGCCATCTTCATTTGGTTAACCAACCCATGCATCGGTCACTCGGCGATCTTTGCACAAAATATGGTGATCTATTATTTCTCCGATTTGGTACTCGTAAGGTCCTTCTAGTCTCTTCGCCATCTGCAGTTGAAGAGTGCTTCACGAAGAACGACATCATCTTTGCAAATCGCCCACGTTTGATTGCTGGGAAACACCTTCAATACAATTACAGGACCATTGGATTCGCTTCCTATGGAGATCACTGGCGCAACCTTAGGCGTGTCACGTCAATGGAGCTATTTTCTACGTCCCGCCTTAACAAGTTTAGCAAAATTTTGGAAGAGGAAATTCAGCTACTACTAAAGCAACTATTCCAAGAGTCCAGAGGCAGAGAGATGAGAGTACAGCTCTCATCTTTGTTTATGGAGGTTGCTTTCAACGTCTTGTTGCGAATGATTGCTGGGAAGCGTTATTATGGAAAGGGTGTGGCGGACAATGAAGCAAAAGAGTTCAGGGTTCTTATTAGGGAGTTCGCGCAAGTCCATGGAAGTGCACATTTGAACGACTTTTTCCCATTCCTACAGTGGATTGATTTCCAAGGAATTGAGAGGAGGATGATAAAAGTAATGAAGAAAGTTGATGCCTTTGTGCAACACCTTGTTAATGAACAAAGAGAAAAAAGAACGGAATCGTCTTTGGGAGTGTCTGGGTTAAATTCAATTGACAGAGAAAGTGGGACGACGTTGATTGATGCTATGTTATTGCTGCAAGAGACTCAACCGGAGCTCTACTCTGATGAGGACATCAAAGGTGTTATCATGGTAATAAACCCATATGCTATACTAATTATGCGATAAAATGTTCACCTGTATTGATCGGATAATCTCAGAGTTGAATAGTCCTGCTTATTTGTCGCAGGTAATGCTAATAGCAGGATCGGAAACCTCTGCTGTAACTATGGACTGGGCAATGTCACTTCTTCTCAACAATCCACAAGCTATGCAAAAGACTGTGTCTGATATAGAAGCTATTGTTGGAATACGACGTCTGGTGGATGCAACAACCCTCCCGAATCTGAATTATCTGCAAAATGTCATCAATGAGACATTTCGACTTTATCCATCAGCTCCTCTTCTACTTCCACACGAGTCATCTGAGGACTGCGTTGTTTGTGATTTTAACGTGCCGAAGGGCACAATGTTGCTGGTCAATGCGTGGAAGATCCACAGGGACCCGAAGTATTGGGTTAAACCAGAAAGTTTTATGCCGGAGAGATTTGAAGGTGGAGAAGTTGAAGGGTATAAGCTTCTTCCCTTCGGTGCGGGAAGGAGGATCTGTCCTGGAGCTGCTCTAGGAAGGAGAACAGTAGGACTGACATTGGGTGCCCTGATTCAATGTTTTGAATGGTCCAGGATTAGTGAAGAGAAGATCGACATGACAGAGGGAATAGGACTCAGCATGCCTAAACTTGAGTCCTTGGAGGCTTTTTGCAAACCGCGGATAGGAATGGACAACGTCCTCTCATCGTTAAGATAAACTCAAGTTGATTCCTTGGTTGCAGATCAGCATTTCCAAAATGTTACTTCAGTTTGCTAGACTGGTATTCAATTAGAGTCTGACCATGACTCTGTACTTCCTTATGAATAACGCGACCTGGTTTTGTACTCTCTTCTTTTTTATCAATTGTCTAAGATTGTTGTTGTCTTTCTCCTCTAATCATGTATTTTATTAATGTATCCGAGTTATTAAATAATATTTGGCTTATATTAAGAGAGATCGACGAACATGATAAAGAGAAATTGATAGGCCAAGTCAAGCTGAGTAGGGATAATTCAAGATATAAGCAAGTTTCGGACCACGTAAATCAAGTTTGATAAAAATTTTGGTCGTGTCTTAGGAGGATCGGACTAGATCACCGGCGTGTCCTTTTGATGTTGTGAATTTTTATAAAAATTTTTGATAGCATAATTTTTTTACACTAATAGAATAAAGTAAGTAATTAAAATCAAAATAAATTAAAATTAATTTTTGTTGTCACTTAATCATGAAGATTATGAGTTGGTCAAATTGACAATTCAAATTGAGTTGCTAATGTATAACGGGTTTTTGGGTTGTGAGAGATTGTTTTGTGAATTTGTCTTTGTAAAATTTGTATTCTCTCAATTAATAAAATTGTGAGTGTGTAATTGGATGTCAAAATCTATTTTTTAGGCAATTTTAATTTGCCAACATTTGGTATCAGAACTGAGTTAAAGTGCTTAAGTAGGTCAAGAGGGCTTCAAGTTTAACAACTGAAATTTAACCAATGTAATTATCTATTTTCAGGTTTAAGGGCAAAAACAATTTTGCTATGTGAAAACGCTTGATGGAGTTAAGTAGGTCAAGATAACTTCAAGTTCAACAACTAAAATTTAATCAATGCAATTATCTATTTTCAAATTTGATGGAAAAAACAATTTTGCGATATGAAAATGCTTGATGGAGTTAAATAGGTCAAGATGGTTTTGAGTTCAACAACTGAAATTTAACCAATGCA
The DNA here is from genome assembly GCA_025531955.1 of Erythroxylum orinocense. Taxonomy (NCBI): domain Eukaryota; kingdom Viridiplantae; phylum Streptophyta; class Magnoliopsida; order Malpighiales; family Erythroxylaceae; genus Erythroxylum; species Erythroxylum orinocense. Next base: position 3,186,057 of record JANZLX010000002.1, on the reverse strand, counting down.
GTTATCTATTTTCAAGTTTGATGCCAAAAACAATTTTGCGATGTGAAAATGCTTGATGGAGTCATATTTGAGAAGCAACGAATATGGTGAAATTTTGGAGAAAGACTTAGAAGAAAAAGAAAATTTTGGAGAAAGACTTAGAAGAAAAAGAAACACCGACAACTGAAGAATCACTACAAATGGTTCATGATCGTTTATTAAATGAAAAGGCTTTGTTTTTAATTTGTCAATATGTTGAGTTACCGATTCTTAGAAAAATATTTCATGCTAAAACAGCAAGGGAGGCCTGGAATATTATGCTCAAAACGTATGAAGGGGTAGGTACAATTAAACGAACAAGACTACAAGGTTTGAAAAGGCAATACAAATTGATGGAGCAAGGCAAAGACAAATATTTTCAAGAGATGAAAAAATTGATCAATTAGATGAAAAATAATGGTCATGAGATTACAGAGAAAGATATTATGGAGAAGATGATGTGCATGTTGACAAGTCGATTTGATTATGTTATCACAACAATTGAAGAGTTTGAAGGTTTGAAGTCCATGATTCTCAATGATTTGCAAGCCTCGTTAGAGTCCTGTGAAATGTTATGAATGAAAAATCACCAAATACAACGAAACAAGTTCCAAAAGCTCAAGCAAATTTTAGAAAAGAGAAAGAACCTACAATTAGCAAAATAGAGCATACTCAAAGAAGTTCAAATTTCAAAGGCAGAGGAAGCAAAAATTTCAGAATTGATTCTAGACCAAGAGCAAGGGAGAGTGAATCTCCTCAGGTTAAATTCAATATTCAATGTTATAAGTGCAAAATGTTTGGTCACTATCTATTTGATTGCAAGTCACATATTCAATGCCATAATTGTAAAAAATATGGTCACTATAATAAAGAATGTCATGCTCAAAGATGAGAACATAAAGATAATTGAGCTAAAGTAGCTAAGAATAATAACCCAGAGACCTTATTGATGGCATTTCATGAAATCAGTAACAATGATAACTGCTAATAGTTGTTAGATTCGGATTGTAATAATCACTCAAGTGCAAACAAGGAAGTTTTTTCCAAATTAGATGAATCATTTCATTCTTCAGTAAAGCTTGTCGATAACTACCAGCTGTCAATTTTGGGAAGAGGAAAGATTTCTATAAAATTGAAGAATGGGACTTTAAATTACATTTTTGATGAGCAATATGCTCCTACCCTTTGCCAGAATCTATTGAGTGTTAGAAAACTATCAAAAAAGAGTTACGATTTACACTTCAATAAAGATGGATGCATCGTGAGTGATATAAAAAAGGGCATGATTCTAAAAACGAGAATGGTGTCCAATAGTCTATTTCCAACATATCTTAATTACAATAATTATTCTTGCTATAATACTATGACTATCAATGATAATTGGCTATGGCATATGTGACTCGGGCACTTGAATTTGGAAGTATTAAGTTTCTTACAAACAAAGAATGGGTTTTAGGCTTGCCAACCATTCAAGTTCTTGAATAGATTTTGAGTCATGTAATGGAAAAAAAAAGAGATCCATTTCCTATAAAGTAGGTATGGAGAGCGAAACATCCACTAGAGCTTGTGCATTTAGATATATGTTATGTGGAAGTTCCATCAAATGGAAGTAACAAATACTTTATTACATTTATTGGTGATTATAGTAGAAAAGCATGCGTTTATTTTCTGAAGCAAAAATCTGAGGTATATGAAGTACTTAAGAATTTTGTAGCGTATATCGAAAAACAAAGTGGTTGTTCTTTTAAGACTTTAAGAATGGATAGAGGTACAAAATATATTGTTTGTGATGATTTCTTAAGAAAGCATGGAATTAAGCATCAGTTGACGGCTAGGTACACTTCTCGACAAAATAGAGCGGCAGAAAGGAAAAATAGAACTATTATAGATATGGTGAGAAGCATATTATTTTGTAAGAAGTTACCGTGTTAGGGAAAAGGTTATAGCTTGTGCAATCTATATTATGAATAGGTGTCCTGTTAAAAGTGTTCGAGATAAAAAAAACCCCACAAGAAGCATGGAGTGGACAAAAGCCTAATCTTAGTCATATGAGGGTGTTTGGTTGGATAACATATTCATATGTCCCTGATGAGCTGAGAAAGAAACAAGATGACAAGTTAAAAAAATGCATATTTCTAAAATACAACATGGAAAAAAAGGTTACAAGTTTTATAATCCAAAGACTTAAAAAGTGATCATCAGTCAAGATGTTACTTTTGAAGAAGATGGAGTATAGGATTGATTAGAGAAAGAAAAGAAATCTTTTCCAGTATCGGTGTTCATAAACAATGAATTAGAAATGACTAATCAAACTGGAGAGCCATCTTCACCTCTAGTTCCTGAAGAGCCAACTCATGTTAATCCTGAAGCATCATCTCCTCCTACTTCACCTTCACTTAGGCGCTCACTACGAGAATGTCATCCCCCACCTATTTGAAAGATTATTAAGTAGGTGACAAAGATAATGATGATGAAGTTGTAGCCTGTTTTGCTTTCTTTGCAGATTATAAGTCAGTAATGCTCGAGGAAGCAGTGAATGATGATCGCTGGACTAAAGTAATGGATGAAGAAATATATGCCATAGAAAAGAATAAAACATAAGACTTAACCACTTTACAGCCTACTGATGTCAAATGGGTATATAAGACAAAGTACAAATCCAAGGGAGAAATGGAATACTTTAAAGCAAGATTAGTTGCAAAAGGATATATGCAAAAATCAGGTATCGATTATTCTGAAGTATTTGCACTTGTTGCCAATTTGGATACTGTACATTTGATAATTTCACTTGTCACTCAAAGTGATTGAAAGATTTATTAGATGGATGTCAAATTAGCCTTTTTAAATGGTGTACTTAAAGAAGAAGTATACATTAAGCAACCATCAGGAGATGTAAAGTAAGGAGAAGAAAATAAGGTTTATCGACTAAAGAACGCATTGTATGGTCTTAATCAAGCACCAAAGGCATGGTATCGTATTGATACTTATATCATTGAACATAGTTTTTATAAGTGTCCATATAAGCATACTTTGTATATAAAATAGGACAAATATAAAATAATAAATACATGTAATATGTTCCTGCTTCTAAAATTTTCTATTTGCATGATAGTTTTTCTAAATATCCATTTCAAGTAAATAATAAATTTTCATAAAGCAAATTTGTTAACTCCCATATCTCATTTCTTTTCATTGTCATGAGTTTTTCCATTGCATTTTGTCATCTATTCATTTTTTATGCTACTTAATTCATATGTTGTAAGATTTATATCTAATATGTTAAAATATAAATGAGAGTTTGTCTTACATAGAAATATATATGACCTTGTCTATAAACATAATGAATTACTTTTCTTATTACTAATTAATTTTAAGATGGAACCTTATTTAAATTTATATGTGATCAGTTTATTTGAGCTTAATTGCTCAAATGTGAATCAATGATCTACCTTAGTCCAACACAATACATCTGTATATATACAAGTTTGGTGCTAAATCGGTGCACCAAATTATCCTAATATTAAGCTAATTAACTTGCCTAAATTAGTGGGTCCATGATACTAATAGAAAATACTTCCTATCCTAAAGATATGTACAACTAATGATTTGCAAATTAATTGCTGACAAAATCTGATAGATATAATGTAGATATTCTTGTTTTACACCCCCCCCCCCCCCAGTTGGTGCATATAAGTCTTGAATGCCCAACAGATAATTAAATTTTTTGGTGCTAAGAGCCTTGGTGAAAAGATCCGCAAGTTGGGTGTGAGAAGGAAACATAAGAGGGATTAAGACGCCTCTGAACTATTTCATCCCGAACAAAATGGCAATCGACTTCAATGTGCTTCGTGCGTTCATAGAAGACAGGGTTCTTGGCGATATGGATGGCAGCTTAGCTGTCACAGTAGAGGCGAATGGGCACAGTGTGGGAGATGCCAAGGCTAGAGAGAATATCCTTCAGCCATTTTAACTCACAAGTGGTGTTAGCCATGGAGCGATATTCGGCTTCCACAAAAGATTTGGAGACAATGTGTTGTTTCTTGGTCTTCTAGGAAACCGGTAAGTTGCTAAGTTAAATAAACCAACCAGTGAGAGACTTGCGAGTTAGAGGACAGCTTGCCTAATCTAAGTCACACCAGCCATAGAGACAAAAGTCACTGTCATAACGCAAGAGAATACCCTGCCCTAGGTGTCCCTTCAAGTAGCGAACCACTCGCAAGGTAGCATGCCAGTGGTCCTCTCAAGGGGCCTACATGAATTGAGATAAAATATGAACACTATAGGACAGCTCAGGTTGTGTGAAACAAAGGTAACCAATGAGGCGGCGGTATTGGCTAGGATCATAGAGTAACGGGCCATCCGCTAATGCCAAGCGGTGATTTTCTTCTAATGGAGTGGGAGCCGATTTGGCTTCAAGCAACCCAACTTTCGTGATAATGTCCAAGGCATATTTTATTTGGCATAGGTAGATACCAGTGGGGGATCGAGCAACTTCCACCTCGAGGAAGTCTTTGAGGTGCCCCAAATCCTTCATGTGAAAACAACAATGGAGATAATTTTTAAATTGTTGAATAGCAACTGTACTATGACCTCCAATGACAAGGTCATCTATATAAACCAACACCACCAGCCACACATCACCTTGATGAAGATTGAACAATGAGTAGTTTAAATAAGACTGTTGAAAGCCGTACTAAACTAAAGCAGCAGAAATTTTTGCAAACTATCAGCGAGGGGCTTGCCGTAAGCCATAAAGCAATTTACGAAGTTTGCCCACTACTCCTGCTTGTGACACCTGGAAACTGGGAGGCAATTTCATGTATACTTCCTCTTCAAGATTACCATATAGGAAAGTATTGTGGGCATCCATTTGATGGAGTTCCCAGTGTTTAGCAACTACTACAGCTAAAATAGTACGGATAGTGACCATCTTAACCACACGAGCAAAAGTCTTCTTGTAATCCAGTCCTTCAACTTGGTGGTTGTTGAGAATGACTAACCGTGCCTTGAATCGTTCAAAACTCCCATTTGAGTGATATTTAATTTTATAAATCCACTTGCAATTGAGAGCTTTCTTCCTTGGAGGCAATGTCGTGAGATCCCAAATGCCATTGTCTTGAGGTGAGAGGAAAAATTCAAGTAAAACGACTAAAATCATCCACAAAAGTAATGAAATATCGATAGCCAAAGTAGAAAAGAGACAGGAAGGATTCCAAATATCATAGTGAATTAATTGTAACAGTTTGACAGAAATGCGTGAAAATAGAGGAAATGAAAGATAAACATTTTTGCCTTAAAGACAAGAACTACATGGATGGAGAATATTTTTAAATGACAAAACATGACTTATTCTAGATAATGTGGAGTGACATGGATGACCAAGATGTTGATGTCACATATTGATTGAGGTGGAGGCAACAGTGAGAGCAACAAGATTTGTGAAGTGCAAGGGAATCTTCATTGCGTAGAGATTGTTAAAAATGGATCCTGTGAGTGGCGGTGTCTTGGTTTTGAGATCCTTCACAATATAACCATATTGATTGAATTCAATGGCACAAAAATTATCAGTGAAAGATTATGTAATAGATAAAAGATTAGTGGTAATGTGAGTAATAATCCATATATCACGACGGTGGAGATTATGAGAAAAGGTGGGAAATGTTAAGGTACCAATGGATGAAATAGGAAGAGCGTGTCCATTACCATCAATGATTAGATTGAATCCTTCATATTGTGTGGAGAAATCTACAAAATCAGGATGCAGTCATGTGAGCGATTATGCCAGTATCTGGTATCTAGTCAGTACTAGAATTGTGGTTGAAGGGCGTCGGATCAGGATCAAATTCAATATTTATGACAGTAAAAGTTGTGTTGTTATTATTTGTAGGATGGTAGGAACTAGTGGGGCAATTATGGGATTCAAAGTACTGAAATAAATAGTAAACAATATTGTGTCCCCATTTTCAACAAATTTGACATTGGCTAGGAGGCTTATTATTGTTGAAATCTGGCTTAGGATAAAATGTGTTATGATTGGGTTAGGTTTGAATTTGGGATAGATTAGGTGGGTGTTCATTAACCTGGATGGGCCTAGAGGATGAGTTATTGAAATTGGGACCAACAAAGGAGACAGCCCGCGTGTGAGATCCAGAACCAAATTGGGTAGGGTTAAACTAGGAGCCTCGGTAAGACATTGGGGCAGAAAATGTGTACCTCCCAAGTCGACCCCTGGGTGGAGCGGTTGATGTTGGAGAATGCGACAAAGGCCGAATCCAAATGTGGTGGTGCGAGGAAAGAAAGCAGGCTTTGCTCGTGGAGGAGAAGCTTCACTTTTAGCTCAGTGAAGGAGATGCTGGTATTGCGGTTTTCGATCGCCGTGATGAAGGATTCGTAGTCTGCAGGTTTGCCATTCAAAGTGAAGAGGACAAGATCATTGTCGAAGATGGAGTCTCCAATGTCTCCAATGGTGACAAGTTCTTCGGCAGTGGAGTTTCTCATAGAGGAGGGAGCGTTGCGCCTTAGACTAGAGCGTGAAATGTTCTTCAAGGTTGACCCAGAGTTCGCAAGTCGTGTGGTGGCCGATGGAATTGGAGAGAGAGTCGGTGAGAAAACAGTATACCAGTTGGTCATATTTATTGCATTTGATGTAATCCGGTGATTGAGGGTCTGCTTTTACCGGAGATGGAATGATGTCGTCGACATATCCAACAAGATCGGAAGTAATAAGGATAGCTTTAATTTGATTTCTCCATACCAAATAGTTTGTAGTGTCTAATAGTGTAGTCATGAAGTTTATGACTTGGTTGAATGACAATGTAGGTGGATTGATTTATGACATGGTTGAAATTGGGAGTTGATTATGGTAATGGCCTGATATGTATGGGTGGATACTGGGTGTGG
>JANZLX010000002.1:3145273-3156983 GCA_025531955.1 Erythroxylum orinocense | reverse complement strand
CTAAATCTTCCTCCTTAGCATGATTTTCTTCACTTGACACCTAAAACACCTGAAATGATAAAATCAATATAAGCCACGTGATTTAAACATGAAATGAGAATAAAAACTAAGTGTAAAAGTATAAAAAGATAAAAAAATATGAGTGCATCACATTTGAATTGAGTTCACCAAAGTTATCTTGTATAGAAATTGCTATGTTTTGATACTACTGATGACCTATTTAATCATGGGTTGGTCAATCAGTAGTCACTAGTTATATCGTGAACTATATGGAGGTAGTTGTGTGATTAAGATAAGATTCATTACCTTAAAGTAATTAGGGATTTATCACCTTAAAGTAACTAGGGAAAATGTTCCGCTATTCTCGATTAGTATTAATTCAGTTGGCCAAGGTGGAATGACACTTTGTAAATAGTTTACATATGTCATTAATTGAATCAATAGCTAATGATGAATAACTAACATGATTGGACTTCAAATAAAGTAGACATTAATTCCATGCTCTATATTTAATCAAAACATTGTATGATGAAAGGATTGAATTATGCGAAAAATGATGCACAGAAAGGTTAGTCAAAACTATTTTGACATTCCTAAATATTTCATTGGTCATGATGTATTGTTAGATGTCAATCTTGATATATGATTATTGATTGTTTAATTGGAGAATTAAAGAGAAATTTAAAGTAGTTTTAATTTATCTAATTCTATTTATGAATTAGAATTATAATTTGTAATCATTGCCAATATTTGAAAACCTAATGGGTCTCACATATAGAATAAGTTGTAAACAACAAAGATATTTTATCAAGTTAGACTTGATTGTAAAGTTTAAGAATCTTTGTGATTAAATATGAGATATTTAATAAATAAGAATCAATATGAAATACTGGATCATATTTGGGCATAATTGACTTTTAATTAAAATTATTTGTAATTATAATTAAAATTTAATTACAAATAAGAATTTAATTTCAATTAAATTACTAAAATGTCCTATTATAAATAGGCTTAAGCTCTATGGAGCTAACGCTTCTTGCTTAATTATTGGATCCCGTTTCCGAAACCCAACCTCTTCAGATTACCATAATTATCATCTTTTCATTTTCTTGAGCGCGGTTCCTTGTAATCTCTTCTTTGTCTGATACCACTCAATGTTAGGCACTGATTCTGGAACCCAACTTTGGATCATGAACGTGAGCTTAAACCTATGGAATTTCCCTGAAAATCATCAATTCCTTTTCTTACAGAAAATCGTAAGACTCTCAATTTTTTTCATCACTCTTTAATACAATACTTACAACTAATTTCATCATTCCCATTTCCATACCCTCAACAAGAGTTTTACAAAGGTATAATGGCCTCTCATGCCACAATACAACATAGTCTGGAATCTCAAATTACTAAGGTTACATGAACTACAAAATAGCAAAAGAAACAATTCCTTTAGGCTCCTGATCACTTGATCTCCTAGCTATTACCTGAGGACGGGACAAAGAGGGGGTGAGCTTGAAAACTCATTGGAAACAATTTATATAAAAAGAATAAGTAAAAGTCTTGAAAAAAATTTTCTTGTCTTAGAAAACTTTCTTTTGAAATCCATAAAACGCATTTTTCTCAAAGTCTTAGCATGTAGTCAAATTCACAATTTTCAAAAACATGAATGCATCAAACTTATTCAAACATATTATAAGCACATCAAAAATGGTTCTGGTGGATCCAAAACAAAATGTACTACACATTTCCACATAATGGTCTTGCGTAGCTGTGAACTTATGGGAGTCACTGAAGGAGCTCCATGCCACTAGTGGGCAGGCAGGAGAAGCCTTTAGACAAGTGCACTTGACTTAACTTAGGGGACCACCACAAACCCACATAACACAAAGTTCATGACTTGTAATCTTGTTGCCCACAATGACACTTTTTTTGAAAACTTGCTTTTTCATATACTTGACATATATCTTGAAAACCATTCTTTCATAAACATGCATCCTTTTCTTTAAATTGCCACTTTCATGGTCCTTTTTTTTTTGAAAATCATCACTCAAATCATACACAAACATATAACAGATTTCACAAATCATTCATGAATAATAATGCAGCACTGATGATGCAAATGAAATTAGAAAACTTATTTGATATAAAGAAAATAGTAGTAGCTTATTTACTCTATTATAAATATGTACCCACCTTGATTTCCTTGCTTAAAGACTTGACTTGCTCAAAATGCCTCTTCTCTTTGCAAACAACCTGAGGTATGAAAGGTTCTTTCTTGTTGTTCCTCTTGTCTCTTTTGATCCCTTTATACAATAACAAAATCCCACTCAATATGATTTTCAAATTAAAATCCCACAAAGCACAATCACTGAAATGGGTTCTAAAATACATAAACCCAAACATTTTCTAAACTCCATGAACAAAAATCTTTTCAAAAACTCAAAAGTTTCAAAATGGTCTTACCTTCATTCTTCACCAAATGAAGGAATCTTTAGCTTTAAAGGAAGCTCTTCCTTTCTCTGCCTTTTTGTCTTCGTGAACAATCTCAAAATCTCTCTTGAAGGCTAAGGAAATTAAAACCCTAGCTTGTTTTCTCTTCTTTCTCTCTTTTGTTCTTTTTCATGTCTCTCTCTCTTATCGCTTTTCTCATCCTTGCATTTTGTTTCTCTAGAATCTTCTCATTCATATTATCTCCTTTGTTTATAAGCAAGACAATACTTCTTCTTCCAGTTATGATCGTAATGAGTCCAAAAAGTCCCTTTTATCCTTCCTTATAGGCTTATGTTCTTTTAAACTTAAGTGTCTTGCCAAAAACATCCTTGAGCATTTTGACATAACATGTTCTTCTAGAAAATTTCCCCACTGTCTTAAGTTTCTAATGCCACTGAAATCATTAAATTTGGTTCAGTGATTCAAAAGATATATTTAAAATATTTTTGGTCTGCTCTTGTCCAAAACAGTATACTATACACAACTTCCATCTGAAATTTAGACATCTTAAAGACGGAATTAGATTCCAATTTCTTCATAACATTTGTAGCTCCATGTTTCTAGTTTACACAAATTAGAAATCATCTCATTTAGGTTAGTAGAGCTCCAGAATTCATCAAAATACTGAAGTATATTTAGTGGGATAATACCAGTTCATATTATTCAAGAACACATTCACTGTACCCATTCCACTCTTTTCACTCAAATTTTCTTATTTCATTTCAAATAGCTTTTATTTTTGGTGGAGATATAGATAAAAGTCTTACAAATCCAATGGTTAAAGAATAAAGTCATTTGGAGGTCTAGTGAAGGAGTTATGGTCAAAGGAACCAACAATGTTTTTGACCTCAATCGTACCGAACCTGTTTTGGGAAAATAGCTATAACCTTCTATAAAAATTTCTGATTGAGGTGTTCTTTGGATAGTTCAAAGGAATACTTCAATGGTTACAACTATCGTGAAGATGTCAAAGGTAAATGCTTTCATCTGCACGGTCAAAAATAAAACAGACAATATGATGTCATTTTTTAGATGAAGTGACATCATTAGACGAAACAAGGTTGGGAAAATTACCATAACTTTCCTTAAATATATCGGATTAAGGTGTTCTTTATATGGTTTAAAAGAATAATTCAAGAGCTACAATGCTTATGAAGATGTCGAAGGCAAATGCTTCCATTTGACGGGTCGAAAATGGATCAGACTATATGATGTCATTTTTTAGATGAAGTGACATTATCAGACAATACAAGATTGGGCAAATTGCCATAACTTTCTCTACAGATATCGGATTAAGCTATTCGCTATATGGTTGAAAGGAAGACTTCAATATCTACAATTTTCATAAAGACCTCAAAAACTAATTCCATCGTTTGAAGGGTAGAAAATGGATTAGATGATGCATGACGTCATTATGAGACGATGGTGACGTCATTAGACAATACAAGATTCAAAAAATTTCCATAAATTTCACAAACAATGTTGGATTGATTTCTTTTTAAGACCACCGAAAAGAAGACTTCAAGATTTACGACTTTCATGAAGACCTCAAGGGCCAATTCTATCTTATAAAGGCTCAAAAATAGAACAAAAGTTAGAAGATGAACAGTAACTTTATCTTACTTTTGCTTTGTCTTAGATAAACAGTACTAAGACGAATTGGATGAACAGTAATAAGACAAATTGGATGAACAGTAATAAGACAAATTGGATAAATAGTAACTTTGTCTTAGATGAACAGTACTAAGACGAATTAGATGAACAGTAACTTCGTCTTACTTTCACTTTGTCTTACTTTTGCGTCTAGAACGTCTCCACTTATAAAGATCATAACTTTTAGCTCCGATGTCTAAAATTTTCATGCTATATACCATTCGAAAGATAAATGAAAGATCTACAACTTTCTATAAGATAACTTCGCCAAAATCTATTTATATCTATCCCAAATGTTTCCCTAATGTTCGAAGACAAGTTTTCCATTCATACACCAACACTGCACCCAATTCTTAACTTCATGACAAATTTTGGGATTCTTAGAGATATAATTGAAAATCAACGTTTGTATAGCAAATGTGGCCGTATATCTCTAATCCAAATTAAGAATCATCCCATTTGGACATCTAGAGCAAACGTTGTGGCTAAAATACTAAACCATACTCAGTGAACTTTTTCCAGATCATCTAATTTTGTTTCCAAATCTTTCCTTAACACAACTCATACCAAGATCACCTTTTTCTGCTCTATACACCCTTCATTCTTAACTTCATTTCAGATCAAGGTCCTCCATAAAGAAAATTAGATCCATGAATAATCCTCAACACGAATAACAGAACATACATATGTATACCTGCTCTTTATCAATATCTTACATATATTCAATTTCATTTTTGCTTTCATTTCATTTCTAACTATCACCTTGATTTTTCCTATTCCAAAATTTCTTATCCACCAAAAACCCTATAGTAAATCTTGAATCTATCCACCTTTATCATTCTCTACTTTACTCTTGTATAAATTCTTGTTTCAAGAACTCTTCATTCATTTGTTCTTAACTCGTGACTAACCACCAAAATTTCTCATTCAATAGTTCTAATCCTCTACGAAAAGTTTGGGGTCTAACATTAACCCTCTCTTTAAGAGTTACAGAGTTCTCTCAACTCATTCTATGGATACCGTTAGAGGTCAAACATTTCTGCGGCTATGGTGGTTGAAACGAATTGGCTTCAAAAAATGGTTTGAGAGATACGTCAAGATAAAAATTAAGCTTTGGAATAAAGTATGAATTAAGATTATTGTTTTAGTGATGATTTACATATTAATTATATTATAGAATTAAAGAGAATTTGGTTTTTAGAAAATGAAAATTACAAAAAATTTATTGATTATCTTGCTATAGACGAGATCAAATTCCAGCCCAGTTTCCCAATATCTCTATTATTTAAACATTTTGTTATTGTTTGATAGAAGTTAAAAATTTTGTAACACGTACCATATAAAATTTATCATCTATATCACTCACCTGGAAAGAGCCTACGGGTTGTTAAAGGGTTTTAACTTTGACAGTGGAATATTGTATTATATAGTTTTAACATACTGACATATGTCTTCCATGGTTTTGTCATTCTAGCCTTAACCCTGCGTTTGGTTAATGTCCTCAGGGGTGAGGATAGCGGACAAGGATGCAAAAGTTATGTCCTTCGTCCTGTTTGCTTAGTATCCTCACCCATTTTTATTCCGTATTCAGAGGACAAGGACATAAATCTTTATTCCTTCCAAAACTGAGGTACAAGAATTCTTGTCCGACGAACAAGATAATGAAAATTCCAAAATAGCCTCCCTCAATGACTCTCCGATGAAACCTAACACAAATAACCAAACTCCATTTCTAGCAATCTGCTCCTCCTTCATTCGACTTTGTCTCCACTGATAACACGGTGAGTTTTCTTTCCTTGCAGAATCTTCTTTTCTGTTACCACTTCAATGTATGCATATGTTATTGTGTTCACTTTAGATGAGTTCTGAGTTAGTTGAGAAGACATAGCCATGGCAACTAAATCATCGAGGAAGCTGAAACCTTCGAGAAAACTCGACTCCTGGGGCACCAAAATCATGAAAAATCTAAAAGTAGCCTTCTCTTTGGCCGTTGTTTTCGCTAATGCCCTCCTCGTTGGTCTCATCGTCGCCTATGTTCCATATAGAACCAATTCTTCCACGTTTCTTTTCAATTTTCATCTTTGGTCATTAAAATTGAACTAATAATGCGAGCTTTTGATTAATTTTTCAGATACAAAGATTGATTGGGATGCATACATGTCACAAGTTGGCCACCTTATTCCTTTCAATTTTCTTGTGTTTCTAGTTTTCATCTGTTTCTCAGTAATCAATCTCCAAATTGATTACTTTGGTTTTTGGGTGACTTCAGTTTTGGTTGAAATGAACTTGGTAAATGTGAATTAGCCTTATTAACGAACATGTAACTGGGTTTCTTGAAGGAGAAAGGGATTATAGGAACTTGAGAGGAGATACGGGACCCCTTGTATATCCTTCTAGCTTTCTCTATGTTTACTCTACTATTCAGTATGTTACTAGAGGTTGGGTCGCTCCAGCTTTGGTACTTTTCCTATTGTGTTTTATATTTCTATTTAAACTTTGAACTTTAACAAGTATGATTACTTGTTATGAAAGTTTCAAAAGTGTTTTAGTTGTATCTAAATTTTAATTTATCTAATTTGGTTATAGTTAGCTATGCTGCGTCCTTTATTGCCCTTGAAGAAGTTATTGATGAAATATTGGTTCCTTGGATATTCTAGGTTAAGCACTGGTGAACAAGAAATGCAGAAATTTATTAGGATCCCATATCTCGTAATTGTTCTGAAGTTTAAGAGGGGGCCACTGTCCTGACTTTAATGGTGTCTTGATTGTGTTTTGTTGGTTATACTGAAAATGTAACACCCCACTCTCGCAGGACTCGAACCTGACATCAATGGCGATATCCGAGTCCGTGCCCCGCGAGGGTGGCGTGCTAAAGCACTGAAACAATCAAAAGTCGGTATAATTTTTTTTTAAAACCACAAACATAATGTATAGAGATCCATAACCAAATTGGGCCTAATTTCATTCATAAACATTTTCAGTTATACTTAACAATCAGTACACAACTCATCAGGAATTCACTATAGTCATAATGAGTTTACATTACAACATAACTCTATTGGTATACACATGGTACAAACATTTCGGAACCCATTATTGATACAAAAATCACAGAATACAAATTTGTACAAAATAATAAAATACAAAATGCAGACACAAACTGATCCCGACCTCTATCTTTCTTTTACATGCAGTAGGTATACTTCTGTTTGTCTAACGGGGTACTCTCAAAGCCTGAAAAATAAGTGCAAATTTTAGGTGAGTTTTGCGAACTCAATGAGTGACCATCATCGATAGCTCACCCAGTCACATAACACATAATTCACATCATTACACTTGCACACTTCACATTCAATACAATTTAATCACTCATATTATGCATATGTAGTGGACATAAGACTCACTTTCCATTTATTACTTTGTTGTGAATGAGTGCTTAAACTGTGCCATATAGGGCTCATTAATCGTGAAGCCTAAGGCTCTGAATACCTTTTGAGCTCAAGGCTCTTTTTCACTCATTAAGCTTTAAGCTCTGATCGGTAGCTACTCTTGTCACAACTGCCATTATATTTCATGCATTCACGGAATGAAATGCATCAATCACATTTACATGATCCTATTTAATCACATTCTCATATCATCGAACCTTAGTTCGGCATTCAACATTAAGTTGAGAATCACATTTATCATCAAATTACATACACTAAGTTCATCTCATTCACATACAAGCAACTCTTCAATATCTCAACTCAGCATCACAATCATCGGACCATCTGTCTGGAAACCAATATAATCAACCTCATTCATATAGACATTCAGTAGTTAATCAATACCAACATTCACACAAAGCAAACAATAAAATGAGACCATCTAGGTCTACTCAAAGTATGATCTAGATTAGCATTTGCTTCCAAGGTCTAGAAATGTCTGGATGATGGCTCTCATTACGATCCTCTATATCATGCAAAACATACACATATCATAATTGGCACTATTATAAGTGTTTAATAATGCACATAACACATGCTCATGACAATCCTGGGTATTTTTCAATCAATTCCATCACATAATCATTCTCATATCAAAACTCATCTAAGTATAACTTATACTTAGTTTATGCCTCACAAAAACCATTAAAATCTCCATTCCTTTTTCATTGACTCACTTCAGAATTTTCCAAAACACACACTTTCGGGTTTATTGTTCATGTTCACTTAGAAAGTGAAACGGATGTAATTTGGTGATACTCTCTTCTAGAAAAGTGTTCCTCTATGTCTTATGTTTTCATTTACACCAAAATCATTCAATTTGGTACAGTAATTTACAAGATATGTCTCAAACATTTTTGGGGTGTTCATATACAAAAACAGTGTACTATGCACAATTTCCATCCAGGATTTGAATATCCTAGAGAATAAATCAAAATAGGAATTCTTCAAATAATTTGTATCAATATGTCTCCAATTTACGGCAAATAAAAAATCATCTCATTTGGAATCTGACAGGTCCAGATATAATCAAAACACTGAAGTATGTTCAGTGAAAACACACTAGCTCATACTCTCCAACAGATTGCCTCAATTTCTTTCGATCAAAATTTTCCAATTAAATTAAAAAAGCTACAATTTTTCATAGAGAGGACGGTGTTAAGAATCTATTGCTTCAATAATCAAGTCATTTGGAGGTCTATAGAAGAAGATATGGTCAAAATAAGCAACTATGTTTATGTCCTCACTCCTAATGAACCTATGTTGGCGTGATTGCCATAACTTTCACAAATGATGTCAGAATGATTTCATTTTTGGATGGTCAGGCCGTGTGAATTTAACACAGTCAAACCGTGTAACCTTTGGGTGAAACTGTGCTCCTGCACCAGAAACACACGGCTTGTGTGATTTTACACGGGCAAGCCGTATAACTTTCGGGTAAACTAAATTTTTCATCTCCAAAACTCCTCCAAAAGATTCTAAACCCATTATAACCTTATATATACTCTTAATCATCCCAAATTCACCTCTTCTTATGCAATTATCACTCCACAACTATTTAAACACAAATTATAATTCATTCACTACCAAATCCTAACTCATTTAAATCATCATTTCTATGGATAACTCCTTAAATTATATCCAATTTCAACTCAACATCCTCCATGCACATCTCAAATTCCCCACTTGATTATAGACACCCAAATATAATGCATTCCCAAACATCCAAAACATAACACAATGTAAACATTCATCCATAACTTTTGTTGCACTCAATTTCGTAAATTCATGTCAAGATTTGGGACTCTTAAAGACAAAATTAAAAGTCAATGTCTTCACAAGAAATGTATCCAAATGCCTCTAGTTTAATCCAAACTAAAATTCATCTTAAGTGAACAACTATAGAAGAAGTTATGGCTAATACGTTGAAGCTTAATCAAAGATCATGTTGTTGTAAAAATTTCCAGATTTTCAAACTTTCAATATTTTACATCTAACTCATCTTCTACCTATTTTATCTCTTCCATTACATTTTCTCATCATTAACTACCTAAGTCACTCAATATATCAATCCCAAATAATTCAAGACCTATACTTGATCATTACCCCAAAACATAGCATCAAACATGCACCCATTCATCATAAATTTATTTTTTTGCACTCTCCCTCACTCCCTTATATGCAGCACCTAACTTCCAAAACATCTCTATAACACATTATACATCATAAATGATCACAATTACAAAACATGACATTTACAAAGGTATTGCATCATCCACGTCACCCACCCACACACACATAAAATCAAGTCAATAATCCTACATTTCTCATCATTCTAGTTTCATTTTAACAATACCCATAACATTTCAAGCATAACTTACTTGTTTTCACTTCAAATTCTTCAAAAACAATATTTTCCCTAGCTCCCAAGCATCACACATTCATCATCTTCTTAAAGGAGTTAAGGATAGGTTTTCTTGTGGTAGTGAGGAAGGAGATAGAAAAATGCTAGTAGCAAATGAAGGGAAGTGTGAACTTCAAAATTGATGTGGTAAGGATTAAAGAAAACGAAATTGATGAAAGGGAGGAGAAGAGAACCACGAAAAGGAATATAGGGAGAGCAAAAAAACACCAAATACGCTTTGTAAATGGAAAGCAACGTGGGGAAGCAATAAAAGGATTTAAAAAAGCTTAGTGGGGTTAAGACATATGTCACTTGCCACATGTCCAATTCTTATAACTTAAATCCAATTTCTATCCTACTTGTCTCCTAATTTTCCAATGACACTTGTCAATAATTCCTAAGGTCATTTATCAAAATTTTCATTTCCATTGAATAGTAATTTCTACTACTATTAAACAATTGTTTTGTCACTTGGCAATTTTCCTAGTTCAAAAATGCCCAATAATTTCAAGAGATTTCTCCGAAAATTCTAGATATTCTAAATCAACAAATACACTTTCCAAATTAAGTTTTCAAAACATAAAACCACATTTCTCAATATACTCACATAGATAAACAATTATACTCAAAAATTGTCAATAAATGCATGTACAATTATTTTGATGTGTATAAAAATTCAAATTCATGTGCATATATGCTAACATCATGCATGAGCATGAAATGCATTTTCTTAATCTCTCTTTAAGCTTACAGGTACCAAAATTTTGGGGTTCTAGCCCTTAGTATGGGAATGAGATGTTACAGGAAAAGCATGCTCTATTGGAAGTCTGTATTTGTTAAGAAGTAACTGAAAATTTAGAGTCGATGATGCTTATGAATGTTTGATTGGTTAACTGTGATAGGTGCCAGTACTCTGCACCAAACTACATATGAGTCTATACTTTAAAAGTTGATTGGTCATTTAACAACTGCTACTGTAACAATGTTTGTTCAGAGACAGAAAGCATTTGCGCTCCATAATTGTGTTCTGGAATCCATTGAAAATACTCTTAGCATGAATATCAACTAGATGAAAATATGTAAAACTCTGGATAATTAGTTTTGATGAATGGTAGACTATTCCCATGGAATCTTTAATTGTTATTTGATAACATTTTAATCATCTTGATGTTTATCAATGATTAGTATATGATTCATTTACAGGTACATCACTATGGACAGATACAACTTCTATGTTGTATTCGTTGCACGTCAAGTAGGAATTTTCACAAATTAGGATGAAGTGAAATTGGTAACTGAAGGCTTTCGAAATGCTATATTCAAAGGGTTTCGGACCTTGGTTGAAGCAGAAAGTGCTTATGTTATAGATCAAAATAGGCACAGTCGGCCAAACAAAGAAATTGTTCGTACCGCCACTGAACCCTCATCAATATTGAATCAATTTTCATTGCCAACTGTAACACCCCACTCCCGCGTGACCCGAACCCGACATCGTTGGTGATATTCGAGTCCGTGCCCCGCAAGGGTGGCGTGCTACATCAGTCAATCAGACGAAACTCAGTATAAATATTTTTTAAAAAACATTCATTCACGCAGAAAATAGTAGACAACTTGAGCCAACGGTAAAAGGAAGCATTTTCAGTTATTACAAACAGTCAACAATAATTTACAATAGCCA
>JANZLX010000002.1:3093724-3104266 GCA_025531955.1 Erythroxylum orinocense | reverse complement strand
AATAATATAATTAATTTCTTCTAATATATTTCATAATAAAAATAATAACAATAACAAATACTAACCATAATAGGTGCGGAATTTATAATAATAATAATAACAACAACAATAATAACAATAATCGTACAACTGAAATTTTATTAGAGTTACAAGTTAATAATAACATAATTAAATATTGTAAAATAAACATTGATACAATTATAAAATAATTAATGAATTACATCTTCCAAATATATTATACTGTAGGCGCATTTCTGTCATTAACACTGTTTTTTGTTCTGTCTCCTGCAACCAAACACATTTCTGTCCTCAGGACGAAAACAATTTTCTCTATTTTATCTACCGCAACCAAACATCTCACTGTCTCTAAATTTTTGTTCTGTTCTATTCCGTCTTGTCCCGTTTCTACATGTTGAAGTCGCTAACTAAACAGAAAATTACGTTTGTTCTTTTGTTGCTCTATCTGTCTTTCACCTGTCTGCTTTTAAGACTTTTAGTTGGTACGATGATTGATCATATGAAAAATAAGATTCAGAGATTTTAACTCAGATATGTTACATTAGGAAATACGAATATGGTTCATATTAATATTACATTGCTTAGCTTTGCAAATACACGACACCGTTTCTACTAACAAATGTAACCGCAAGATCTAAGGTGAACCATCGCTATTCCTCACCAATAATAAATAACTTTTTTTGTCCCTTATTTAATCCATCCCAGAAAGTCTCGACCTTTCACGAACCAAAATCTACGAGTTTGTCTAACCTTCATCACCATGTCCGAATCCGATACTGTCACCGCACCTCCTGAGGAGCACGACTCGTCTCCGGCCCAGCTTCTCCAACAAGAGCCAAAAAAACCTCCTAGCAGCGGCATTACTTTCAGCATTTGGCCCCCGAAGGAGCGCACACGCGATGCTGTCATTACGCGCTTAATCGAAACCCTATCCACTTCCTCTGTCCTGTCAAAGCGGTACGGGACCGTTCCTGAAGATGAGGCCTCGACCGCCGCCCGTCGCATCGAGGAGGAGGCTTACGCCGTCGCAAACGCCGCCGCTTCTTCCGAGGAAGATGGGCTCGAGATCCTTCAGCTTTATTCCAAGGAGATCAGCAAGCGCATGCTCGATACTGTCAAGTCTCGGGTCGGGCCGGGTCCGGCGGTGGAAAATAGTGCATCGGAGATGTTGGAGGAGGAGTCGAACTCCGTTATAACTGAATCTTGATCTTTCTTTATGAGGACGTATAAGCTTCATGTGGTATGAGTTTCGGGTTCTTTGGTTTTTGATGTTTAATATGCTAAGATCTGATTGTATTAAATTATGGAACCTTTGCTGAGTATATGATAGTAATTTTGTAATATTGTTATATAGGGTTTCGTTGGTTCTATCTATAATTCCTTTAATTGCTGTTCTACTTGGATTTTGATTAATTAACTGGGCATGTTTTATCTTGAATGAACATTGGTTGAGCATCTTTTGTCTGAGTATATTATAAATTAGGTACCTCAGCAAAAGGAGAGGTTTATTAGTCTTAAGGTTTTGAATGCATTACTGAATCGAAGCATAAATAAGGAAACTGAGGGGAATATACAGGTGAAGTTCACTCGTTACATGTGACATTTGATCATCAACTCCCACTTCATGTGTTATCATTCGAAAATTGATGCCAGACCATTCTTGGTTTGACGTTGCTTGTTTGTTGGCTAGTTCATTTGCTTATTCTCTTGGTGGAAAACTTAACGAAGGTTTTGTGATCCGCCTTAAATGACGCCCATGAAGGATGTAGGTTGGCATAGATGTGTATTGCATTTGGTTACCTCACCAATCCTTGTGCACTGATTTAGCTGATGATCATATAAAGAGGGGAAAGCTTACTTTTACACGAGAGCGTTACGGTGTAAATCAAATTATGCTCTGGCAAAAAACATGCAACTCTGCGTATATCATATTGTGCAATATCGTACACAACTAAGCTTCTGTCTTCCTTTGGAGCTTAATTTCAGATACAATTATCAGGTCCTACGGTTTTAAATGTTGACTGTTCCTTCATTTGATTGATTAGCTTGTCATTCCCCGATACTATTTGTAGCTCTGGTGTTTGCAATATCTTTTTTTTTTTTTAGTTCTGCATCCCTTTCAAAGGATCTTCTTAACAGAACTTATCTAATGGTACTGTGCTTTCATTTTCTGTAAAGTGCATTTCTCACAATATTATCTAATAGTACAGCATCTCGTAAGACATGTATGAAGTTTATTAGCTATTTGCTTCCCCCTCAAATTCTCTGTGCCAGCAACTCTGGCCTAACCCACATAAATAGATGGTTAGGATGGAGTGACACAAGGTTGGGCTAATATAAATGCATGATTAGGATGGAATGGCACAGGATTGGGCCAGAGTTGCTGGCACAGAGGATCACATCCCGTTTGCTTCGGGTTAGTGAATTCTCTTTCACTGTGCGAGTAGCTTATATAGAATGTTATATCCACTTGTGAAATTTAATGTGACAGCTTAAATTTTAAGGTTGTTAACTTTGCTGTGTCACATTAAAACTGTTGCATTACGCTTATTCTCTTTTTTGTTGGTTCGTTGTATGCAATTTATGTCAAAGCTTTATCTTCTAAGCCATATGGTTCATGGCTTAAAGGTTTTTTTTTTTCATTACCGCTAATACGTTAAACAGATCTTAGAGTCTGTTTAGTCAAAGGTTTATTAATGAAATGCAATATTATGTTATCGTTTAGAAAGAGAGTTTATAATAGAATGGAATGAGATGGGATAGGAAAGGAGGGTTTTATATTACATTATATTTATCTTAAACAGTAAAAATGAAAAATCTATAATCTAAGAGGTTTAGGATAGAACATAAAATGATATATT
This sequence comes from Erythroxylum orinocense, assembly GCA_025531955.1. NCBI lineage: Eukaryota > Viridiplantae > Streptophyta > Magnoliopsida > Malpighiales > Erythroxylaceae > Erythroxylum > Erythroxylum orinocense. The sequence goes on along the minus strand of JANZLX010000002.1, from coordinate 3,101,387 downwards.
ATATTATATTATAAATTATTTAGTTAAATAATATTTTACTATATTATATTATAAATTTTTTATCCTTCTTAAATAATAATTTTTTAATATTACATTTATTTACGTTTCATTTTCTTATAAACCGTTCATTCCATTAAACATAATCTTAGTGAGCATATTGATAATGAAGGGAGGTTGGTTTATGTATATTTTGATATGCTGCCGTCAGGCTATAAAAAATGAGGACTTCGTCTTAAATTTGCCTTAGGCCTGATCCAAAAAGAAAAACTAAACTAATTATAGATTTAACTAAAATCTATTAGCTTTTAGTGATTACTTAAGTCCCGCTAATAATTTCAACAACAGCTCTTGACTTCCAAGTTCCAAACATTGTCCAAAGTCTAAGGCATATTACTTTTCTATACACCAAAAAGTATTAACTCTCCAATATATAAATATTTTTTTATAAAGGTAAAATTTGTGATCTCTGTGCTTCTCTTTATATGTGCATGTATATTGAAGAAATAATTAGATATGTATAATAATTTGTAACTGTATATTTTAAATAAATTATTAAATTAATTAATAATTTAAAATAAATAATAATTTTAATTCCAGATAATTTTGTTTTGGTTCGTCATCAATCTTTCATCTGTGTGAAGCAGCTTATCCACTAGACAGATGGGGACAAGTCCTATTAGTTGGACCAGCCCAGCCTGTCTAATGTTAGTCGATCCACTCCTCGGTAAAATACAACTTATACAAGCTTTGTGTCTAAAATGTGTATGAATTTGACAATGACGAATGATTCCTCCACGATCAACTAAGATGGCTTTCCAAATTCTTGAGCACATGCTCGATTAATTTAATCAACCTGACCCAAGCGTTTGACTAGAAATTTGGCGTTGGTTGGTGTTTGATTTTTAATAATAGCTTTCGTTGCTTAGAATTCAACGAGAGGTAGGTCGACTATTTAGAAAGCCTTCAGTGAGGTCATCCGTTTACCTTTACCTCATGTTGAGGGAGGGAATGTTTGACATTTGCAAGGATTGAAATTTATGCCAGAGTGAAATTTCACACTACGAGGAAGTCAGCTGCAGATTTGACATTTGTGGTCTAAATCAAACAGATACGAATGTGAAACGAACGAACAATTACAGGCCAACTTGTTTGTGTCATCATATTCATATGCTTCGTTCAGCACACTGTAATTTGAAAACAGGTCTTTAAGAAATATACGTTTAACGAGTAGAACAAATTAAAGGGACTATTTATTCTCCCTATACAGTAAACGGGTCTCTCCTTAAGTCCTTTTGTGTTCCTTCAATATTTAAGTTATAATTGGTACCCGGCCTATACCGTGTTTCTCTTCCCCTTGCTGGAAATTGATCTTCTTTTTATTAATTGAGATCGGTTGCACTAATATGCTGGTAACAGAGAGTTTGAATACGGCCTCTCCATAGTATGGTTGTTTCAGCTGGCACATTATTAGAAAACACCAGATAAGTTAATGTGTCACCTTTTGATGAATTTCCTTCGTATCAGTGCACATTCAAAGTGTATCTTGCATTTATCCTTCCAAAGGCAGGAGCAGTCAGAGTTGGTGATTTGATATTTGCATTCATATATGAAATCAACACTTACAATGGTAAAATATGTATTGAACGTTTGTCGCTAAATTCCTTTATCTATATGACTAACAAATTACATAGATCTACCATATAAGCAGTTCCTATCAAATACAGTCGTATATGAAGGAAGAAAAAAGATTAACCCTGATTTACCAAGAAAAGAAATTAAGTGTTACAGACGTACGTCTGATCGGTGTTCTAATGACCAGGGCCTCTTTTGCTAGGGCCGGAGGCCAGTTTAAACGTCATGCTTCTTACTGAAGAACGAGTGCCCGAGTTGTTCGAAGAAATAGCGATTGAAGCCATACCAAGCGATTGATGAGCTTCTACTTGCTGACATCCAGCAATCTCCGCTCCAGTCGTCGAACGAAGAGCTCGACAATGGACAACACTGAGCTGCATCGAAACTACAAGTACCACTAGGGTTAACATAACGCAAAGACGCTTCATCATCGACATCTCAACCTGAATTTCAGTATTCTCTGCTTAGCTCCTGCCTTTTCTTTGGTTCTTCGAATCCTTGGAACTTGGAAGGTTGTTTGAGTGATCAGTTGGCCCGTGGACACATATTTATATTACAAATTCGTAAAACAATTGAGACTTTGAACACATATACGAGGCGCTGTTCCATTTTGACTTTACACAGACTCGTGTGCTCGTTACGTAACTCATTACCAAGAAAAAGCTCAGTACGCTGCCTGTACATGCAAATTAGCATCGAACAATGATCTTTTTTTAAGCATGGTTTCACACGGTTTCTGATCCAAACCACAATCCGTGTGATAACATCTGTATTACGCGGTGCTAGCTCTTTCAATTCTTCTGTTGTGATTGTACGAACTTTCGAGCCACATGTCACTGTCTAAAAGTTAACTTTGTTTTTCTCAAGTACTTTTGTAAGGTAAAGGGTCGTTCATGGAACCGCCTTCCTCTTACTGCAAGACGGTGCATAGCAGCATATAAGATGGGCCCTGGACGGAGGGCTACAAAAAAGATTATTACATATAAAGTTAGGGGTTACATTTAGTGTACATTTACAACTAAAGTTGTCGGAGAAAGCTTTACTTGCCCAACTTAGCTGTCACTGTTGGGAAACTTTTGAAGAGTCTATTAGCCAACTAAATTCTGAAAAAGGTGACTTATTGTCAAAGTCAGGCATTGTTGAAACTTTGAACGATCCATTTCAAAGTTACACTCTGTTACAAGATACACGTTACTTGTGGGAGTTTAGTGTGAAATTTGAGACCAAGTCTCTCTAGTTATGAATATGGATTGCATACTCAGACTATTATTCCTAGGTGAGACAGCTCCCTTGATTATAATCACGTCATTCGTAAGAATGACTGTATAAGCACGTCAGCTGGGGCATCAACAACGTGAGAATCAGTATTTTCTAATTACTAACATGGAAAGGTGATTTTGAAAATGTCACGACACTTTTCTAAATTCTTTTTAGATGGATATTAAAAGGAAGGTCGGAGGTTGGAATTCTTGTTTAATTGCTCTAATCCTACAATTTAAGAAATCAGAAATCTGAGACATAGAAAGTAGAGATCAACAGGTTACAGGAGTTTGTATCTCATTCGTCGGTTTGGATTTTATGATTTACAGGGCCATCCATCTCCACCGAGTCACCGACTAAATAGGTCCACTTGAGGCCTAGCATTGATCTGGCAATACCGGCCGGTCCACGGCGTATCCTTCGCAATTCAAAATCTTGTTTCCAGGAAGACGAATACAAAAAACGTGGATTCTACTACAATTATTTCTTGTCCTCGTGGGACATTTTATTAAACGGCCATGTGGAAATCCTTATACATTGTGAATTTTGCGTCTTCTACGATTCCGGAGCAATAAGTTCGTTGACAATGGACTAAAAATAATATGATCAGCTTTCAGAAGCTCGTGAATTTCGTTCGACAATTGTTCCTACAAGTTCCACGAGCGTGTCTCGAAACATCCTGCAAGAGGCCAGAGGCCACGTTTGACAACGATACTCTAGGGGCGTTATATTGTTTCACACAGCACATGTAAACGATTATTTTATCGTATTCAGTGATATCTGAAATTATATAAAGAGAAAGCTACACCTATGAAGTCTAACATAAACTTGGAAAATAATTAACCAGACATTTTTCACATACTGGATCAGAAAATTCCTCTTTGAATGTCCTTTGGCAGAGTAAGCAACATGCTCGGATGATTGAACCGTTGTTATTCTTGAAAGAACAACACACTCATTCAATGATTACTCGATTATGGACATTATAAGTTTACGAGAGTCATGCATGTAAAGAAGATTAGAAGACCTATAATGTTATCCCAACAAACTCATAAAATGATAGATCTATGATTATATTCTAAAAATTTGTCAAGTGAGTCACAAATATATAAGTAAACAGGAAAATTTTAAATTCAAATAATACTTTATAACTATAATTAATTAAAATTTTATATTAATATATAATGTTCACTTATTCTTTAATTTAAATTTTATAGTTTAAATATTGAATCAAATTATCAATAATTTTTTATATGTCCAATCAACTTTAGTCATCATACATAAATATACACGATATACATTTTTCATTCAATACGGTCAGATAATGACATTATACTGCAACGAAAATATGACAAACAAATACAATTCTAATACAAGGATTGTAAGATAAAAATTCTCAATGAGAAAATGAATTTTATTAATAGAGATTTCTTCTGTTTTACGTTAAAAATTGTGTAAATAGGCTTACATAAACCCTAATTTATCTTAGGTAGAGTTCTAACAAAATAGGAAACTCTAACTCAACTTAAGAAAAGTTCTAGATAAAATAGGGAAAAAAAATCAAAGAGATAAAATAAAGTTTGAAATAAGACATAAATAAGATAAAATAGGAAATTATTCAAAATCCTAGCAAATAAGGATGTTAGATGAGTCGTGATTGTGTTGCTTAGGAACAAATCTAAATAAGGATGTTGGATAAAGTGTGATTATTTGCTATTCAATATACCATATGCTCAATTAGAAACAAATCTAGAGAAGGATGTTGGATAAGGCATGTTCTCATGTTTATTATGTCCAAAAATTCAAACGTCTCATCATTCACTCCCATTTATGAAAAAACTTGACCTCGAGTTATTGTCAACATATTCAAGCTCTACATCATAAAAGTAAGGCTAAAGATAAAAATATTGAAGGTTAGAGAAATATTGCCCTTTGGCATTGTCATTGATTTTTCTTTTAATTCTAAATAGCCATACTTCCTTTTTTTGTAGTTTATGAAGACCTAGTTTGACTCTTGTTCAAGAAAACCATAACTTCATCTCCAGCATTAAATACTTGAGCTCTCCTATACAAATCAACCTTAACCTTGACCTTCTCCTTAGTTCTTTCAGTCTTCTTCTTCTTCACCTCCATTTAAATCTCTTGTGCCTCTTTAGCTAACTTTGTGGAACTAGAAGACGCTAGAAGATTTAGGCAATTTAACATGATCAAGAGCATGAATAGGCACCTTAATGTAAACCATAGAAAATAGTGGTAGACCAATGACATTATGGAATGTGTTATTATAGGCAAGTTCAGCTTACATAATCAAGAAATCTCAACTTTTGAGTTTATCACAACATATGCATCTTAGCAAATTACCTAAAGTCTTATTCACCACCTCCATTTGGTCATTGATTTATGCATATATAGTGCTACTACACTTAAAGAAGAATCAAATAACCCTAATAAAGTCTTCCAAAAGTGACTCAAAAACTTGGTGTCACAATTAGAAGTAATGGATTAAGGAACACCATGGAGTTGCATAACTTCACTAAAGAACAACTAGACAACAACTGCAGAATTCACTGTCTTCTTACAAGAGATAAATATGTCATTTTAGAAAGCCTATCCATAACCATAAAGATAGATTTCATGCCTCTTTCTGTTCTTGGCAGTCACAACACGAAATGTATAGACAGATCCTCCCAAATAGCATTAGGAACTATTAATGGCATGTACAAACTAGCATTTGAAACATGTCCTTTATAAGCATGACAAATTGACTCCTGCCTATAGTAGCAACAATGTCTCTCCTTATTTTCAGCCGACTGTATCTCTTTTTCACCTCTTCAAGAGTCTTATCTCTACCATCGTGAAAAAATAAGCTTTCTCCATGTAATTATCTAATCACATTCTCCCTAAGTGAAGTTCTTGGAAGACAAAGTTGATTTCCTTTCATCAAAAACCCATTATGCATATGAAAATCATTATGAGACTTTTTTTTACCAAACACAAATCTTAAATCTCTCAAAAATCTCTTTCACTCTGATGTAACTCCTTCAATTACACAAGGCCCTCAACCTCTATACTTAAGGTCTTTACTTTAGCCACCCTCCTACTTAATACATCAGCAACCACACGATTCTTCCCTGCCTTATGCATCAATTTATATGGGAACTTATCAATAAAAGCTTACCATCAACCATCTAGCATCTATCTTTGTTCTTAATTGCCCTTGATTTTTCAAATACTTCAAAGCTTGATGATTAGTGTACAAAATAAACTCTTATCTAACTAAATAAAGTTCCCAAGTCTTCCAGACTCTCATCTTCTCCCCATCCACTCTCACTCCTCCTTTCCTCATAACAAAACCAAGGAACAACAAATTTTTAGATATGAAAGCGCACTTCTTCAAATTAGGATACAATTTTTTTTCTCTCAAGACATCAAATACAGTGCACAAGTGATCTAAGCGCTCCTTTTTTGATTAATTATAAATAAATATTTTATCAAAGTACACAACTGCAAACTTACTTAAATAGGTTTAAGCACTTGATTCATCAATTTCATAAAAGGTTCTAGGAGCATTGGTTAGCTCAAAAGGTATCACTAACCATTAATACAACTCATCTATAGTCTTAAACACAATTTTCCACTCCTCCCTAATGCTAATTCAAATTTGATGGTAACCACTCCTAAGATCAATCTTTAAAAAGATAACTGCACACTTAATTGATCCAACATATCACCTAACCTTGCGATAGGAAATTTATACTCAATAGTACTCTTGTTAATGGCTCGACTATCTATACACATTCGCCAACTACCATCTTTTTTAGGTGTAAGTAAAGCAGGAACAATGCATTGGCTCATACTCTCTTTAACACGCGTCTTCTTAATCAACTCTTCTACTTTCTCCCTCAAGATATCATTCTCATATGGACTCATACAATAGTGAGTAAGTTAGGTAAACTGGTCTCAAGAATCAAATCAATTTAGTGTTGGATATCTTTTATAGGAAGTATTCCATTGGGTAGCTCTTTGAGTATTAAATCCCCGAATGCTTTTAAAATTGGCTGCATTTTTAAAAGAATCTCATATTTTCTCTTTTCACTCCCTTCTTCCTCTAAAGGAATCCCATCTTTAATTATGAAGGAATTAAAGGGTCATATTCTACGAAGTTGTATATAGTGAATGGTCAAAAGTTAATTAGAAGGATGAAGCTTGCGTTTTATGTAACATCAAAAAGTGGTAGGCAATCGTCACCATTTTGAATCACATTCTTCAAATAGATAACAGGTGAGAAACCACTCCTGACTTGGATTGACCCTTATAATAAATTTTCTCAAACAGACGGATATTTGACTAGATTATGCTAGCTAGACAATGAGTTCATGACTAGTGCACTAGAACTAATTCTTCCAGTTGTTGTATCGTTACATAATATTCTCATGAACATACCGACAATATCCATAAATCGTTCACGCCCTTAAAAGTTTATATATTATCCCCCCCCCCCCCAATATAACAAAAGCAAAAATGACGATAGTGAGGAATGGCCTAAATGGTGTAAACTCTTCATTTAAGGCTCTTCCTTACAGAAGGTCTTGAGTTTGATCAAAAGGAGGGGAAAAACAGCCGGGATACCTAATGTAGTAAAAAAAGGCAAAATTGGTGCGTTCACTATCATGCATGTAACATCCCGGTACCAACGGGAAGGGTAAAATAGTAAATATGGGTTAACAGTGAGAGCTTAGTAATGCAATTACTTGTTTATGCATTATGTGAC
>JANZLX010000002.1:3062106-3090007 GCA_025531955.1 Erythroxylum orinocense | reverse complement strand
AAAAAATACTATAAATATAAAATCAATATCTTAATATTGTCCGAATCACTCTGAAGTTCATTAGACCAATGTACCCGCAAAATATCATGACTGCATGCCAATTTCGTAATTTGTACTTATGTCTTCTAACCCCTAATTTGGGGCGTTACAATTCCAATGTAATGGAAGCAAAGAAAGGTACAAATAAGAAAGTAAACTAAAAATTAAAAAAATACACTCAATATATTGTAAAACTTAACTAAAAAAAACTTGAGAGCTCAAAGAACAAATTGCAAATCTACCTAAGGTTTAAAATAGGCAACTCAACGTATTTTTCAATTTTCTACTGTTCACTCTTTTTTTTTTTGGTACCGTTTAGTTTTTCGAACTTTTGTTCACTTTTTTCAGTAATGTTCACTTCTCTTTTTCAGTACTGTTCACTTTTTTCAGGTACTATTCACTTTTCGGTACTGTTCATAGGTCGATACAGGTACTGTATTGTTCATGGGTCAGTATGGGTACTATTCACGGATACAGTACGGGTACTGTTGACTTTTTTCATAAACAAATAAGAAAAACACAATAAAAATACGTATGAGTTCAATAGAATTAAGCTAAAACTTTGATACTAAGATGATACGGAAACCCCAAGAAAACAAGATTCTTGAAACCCCCTAATCCTATTGAATCAAAACCTAATCTTTCTATTCTAATAACATACTAGATCAAACCCCAAATCGCAAGTTTGAGACCCAATTCCAAAGAAACCAGAAATTAATTTACGTTGCAAGTACTTACTTATTGATGCAAATACATTTTTTAAATTAACCAAGAAGACATTCACGCCTCCTTTAAAGAGCTCACTTCTAAAATTTTATTAATCATCCAAATTTAGGGTTACAAGGATATGATAAGGTGTAAATACCATTGACCAAGTCTTAAACCTAATAGGAATAGGTTTGCAAACCCATTTAATGAAAACTAGGCTAATCCTAATAAATCTAAGAGTATCTAGCCCATTGAACATAATCTAATTCAAGTTCTTTTAGGAATGGGCTAAACACATTAAAACAAATAGCCTCAAAATAACCCAAAACAAACAAAGCACATGCTACTAACTAAAAGAACAACATAAACAAGTCCTTGGGCCTAAAATAAGAGATAATAAATAATAAGCCTAAATTATAAAAAATGCACATAAATGGCTAAGGACTAGCCTCTTCCAACGTCCCCTCTAATAAAGTCACAAGCTTAGTTGTGCCTTAGTGTTCCTCTATGTATGTTTCGGCCTCCTCATGTACTTGACTTGTGATTTTGGGCTTGAACAAAAGTTTGCATTGCTTGTTTAAGCCTTGATGCTTGCTCCGTTGTAATTGGACCACTTGATAAAGTAAACTTTTCTTAGCATGTGACACCTTGATCTCCATTGTCGTGGCTTCTTGTATCATCTAGGCCTCTGCTTCAACATCAGCTTTATCCCCTGTCCGTCCACAAACTCAAGGTTGTTCAGGCTTATTCTAGCCCCAGTCACAGACGGATTGGACACAAATGAGACAAAATGTTTCTTGTTTTCTTATCTTCTACTACCAATCTACTTACATACCATCACCAGACTAACATTCTTATTTATGTTCTTTTTGTTTCCTTTCTGCCAATCAGTCACTTGGTCATGCTTGTATTTGTAGTTGCTTTAATATGCAATCTGACTCCCCTTGCACTATAAAAGCACAAAAATATCAAATTTTCTTGAATAAGCATATGTCAAGGTTGTTTGTTTATATTTCTATTTTTAAATTTTCCTTAAAATAAAGAAATAGTTAATATTCAATAATTAATTATTTACAAAACCTCTAGATATGGACACTTTCGGTAAGATTTTGTTCTTAATCAAAAATCTATTTTTTTATTTGTTTCATCTATTCCATGATCGAGTGTACGTTACACCACGATTTTGAATTAGATCAAAGATTTCAAAAAATGGCACATTTATTCACTCTATCAATAATTGAGCTAAATCTAGTGTATCATAAAGGATTTGCCCTTTTTATTGATTATTACAGATTAGATTAAAAATAATTTTTGAATGAGGTCTTTAACTACAGGGTTGAATTGAAAAAAAAATCTTTATTAGATCTCCCCCCTGCTTTTTACTTTTTATGAAGAGAATGAATCTTTTTATTGAAGAATAAAAAAAGGGGGTTCAAATGGAATGATTTGGATGGTTTTTGATTTCTTACAGTTTCAAAAAATTATAAAGACCATAAAAAATAAAATTTGTTTTCTATTTGTTCATTCACAACCTTATTTACTATCAACCAACTATATATTATTTAATATATTGATTATTACTAAAAAAGTACGAATAATTTAATTTAATATTATATATTGAATTAATTATAATTTTATTAAAAATTTATGAATAACTTAATATTACTTAATAATTTAATAATTATAATAATTTGAAAATAGATATTATTTAAGAGATTAAAATATATTTATTTAATTAAAAATAACGTATATTTAAGTTCTTATCTATTATATAATTATTATTATCAATCACAAAAAGATAACTATATAACAATCAAACAAGTTTTTATTTTTATTTAGAAAAACAGAAACTGAAAGCAAAAGGCAAAAATTAAAACAGAAAAGAAAATTGAAATTGAAATCATCCGTTCCTAAATTATAAGAAAAATTGGAATATTTTTCCAAGTACGTGCACACGTTACTCATGTTATGTTAACTTCTGAAAGCCCGAAAAGAATGGGCTCAAGACCCTGTTATATATTTAGCTGAAATCCAATTCAAGCTGAGACTTGTTTCCCAAAGCCGAAACAAGAAAGAAAGAAAGACAGCTAAACCTGACATTGACATGAAATTTTATTTAAGAAAAATCTCCATTATCACGAAAATAACATTGACCAATATGAAAATACAGCATAGTTTATAAGAATTGAGAATACGAAAACGTAGTAATGCAATTAAAGAAGTAAATAAGACCCACAACCGCATCCTTGTCCCTCTTTGTCATATTGTCGCACAAGTTCCCTTTTGGAATGGGAATCGAATAAAGAAAACAAGCAATAGAGCCAAATGGTAATTGGCAAATATTATATAGACTCTTAGCAAACAAAACCCCAAATTCCTACAAATAAAATACTAATTAACAGGGAAGATCAAGCTTGTAAACAACCAACTTCAGGTCCCGATTCCTTGACCTGCCTCCTTATATCGTCCTTCCTTTATTACCTGTACCTGTCCCTTCTATCTCTTTTCTCTCATCTCTCATCTACTTCACCATGAAACGCGCTTTGCAAAGTGAGGTTATGGATGCAAATACGAAGAACGTGAAGCGCCGTGAAGATGAAGAAGGAGAGACTAGGGAGGTTGGAGATGGTGCGGATTCGGGAACCGGGTTTAGCAATTTGGACGACAATTTACTCTTCGAGGTGTTGAAACACGTAGACGCACGGACTCTGGGAACAGCTGCGTGTGTGAGCAAACAGTGGCATCGTACGTCGCGGGACGAGAGACTTTGGGAGCTGATCTGCACCAAGCACTGGGCTAATATTGGATGCGGTAACCAGCAGTTGAGATCTGTTGTTCTCGCTCTCGGCGGCTTTCGTAGACTTCATTCTCTGTACCTCTGGCCTCTATCTAAACCTCAATCCACTTCCAAGGCGTCGAGTTCTTCGTCCTCGTCTGCATCATGGGCTCCGTTCCCGCCGATGATTGGGGTGAAGCCACCCACGAGGTGGGGGAAGGATGAGGTGCATCTGTCATTGTCTCTGCTTTCGATTCGGTACTATGAGAAGATGAATTTCAATACCAGAGGAAGACGGTGAAATATAGGATTATGTTTTCATTAACTCTAGTTTCCGGCGGTCGTCTTATACTTATGTGGGACATTGTTGTTTGTTTGTTTCTTTTCTTTTTTACTGATTATTAGATCTGTAATCTGTTTAACTTATTTGTAACGAATGAAAATAGATTTAAGCTTTTCAGTTTCCGGGAAAAAATTCTGCATGTTTGGTTTGTGAAAAAAACCTGGGAAAGAAGAACGAACAACGGAAGAGAATCTGATGAAGGGAATTGATTATAGGGGAGAATGAGAACAGGCACAAGTAGACAGACAGTCACAGACAGAGCCAAAAGGATCCGAATTGCGATACATGTCAGTTACTGTAGTCCGCATCTGGCAAATAGATGGGGCCAAATTGTAAGAGACAAGAGGGGATTGGCTTGTGGAAGATGATTTACCGTAGTCCCAGTGAGAGGACTCCACATTGTCGTAATTGCTGCTGCGAGTGTTTTGATCGCTTCAGGAATACTAAAGGGCAAGGCAAGGCTATAGGTATTTTACTATTTAAGCTTTATCCAGGCAAAAGCAGGCATAGATTGACGTATGTGTTAAAAGTCTTATGTACACGTTTTGTATTTTTGTGTTGGGTTAGCTTTTCTTATCTGGCATAGCTTGGAAATTGTCGGATTAACGCTTTCTTCCCTATTCTGCCGAATGTCTTTTCCTCTCTCCATTTTCTTTTACTTTGTCAGGCTCACAAGTGTCTCTTTCTAGGATGTACGAATTCCAGGTTTTTATTTTGACCAGATGGTATGGAACGAGGATAAAAACAAAAGCGAAACAATAAAATCGATAGGTAAGAAGAAAACAGTTTTTCTTACCAGCTGCCATTTAAGGCATTATTCAACTTCAGGGCTATGCTATGTACAAGAGATGGGTAGTAACTAATTAGCCCAACTCATCTAGCTTGAGCTCAACGTGAGTTAGTCCTTCAATAATTTAAGCCCAATCCAGGTAATAGGTCCTTGCAAGATATTGTCATTGCTAAGGACCTTTTTTCAATATGCAGAATCTAAATATAGGCCGAAAGCCTTCTCTCCTAACAAATTAAGTACTTTAGATCTGGGTTAGGAATCTTAAGGCTTCTCAGCCCAGCTCAGGTTAATTGAGCATCAGGCTGAGCTAAAATTTTTTTGAAAATTTGTAAAGTTCAAATTAAATTTAAGCTTAAACAATAATAATGATATTATTTTTATTTTTAAAATTTAAAAATATTCACTTACTTAAGTTTCATCAGGTCGAACTTGATTAGGTTTCGAGCTAGACTCGAATCTAATATAAAATTTCAAATTAGGTTCTTACTTAAGTGAATCCTCACAATTCAACTCATTCCTACCTTTGGGATTGGAAGATTTTGATTTGAATTAAATTAATTTGGATAAAATATTTTTAATTTAAAAAATAATTAATTAATTATTTAAAGATGAATTGTTTATTTTAAATTTAATCAAGTTTTAATTATTCAAATTTAATTCAATTTATTTCAATTTTACTTGTCTAAAAATGATTTTATTAATACATTTTATCTTTTATGTGATTTTCAATTTAAAAGTTTCAAATTTAAATAATAATAGTAACAACAATATCCTAGTGAAAGTCTCACACGGAGATCCAAAAATACTCAGCCATACCTTAAATAAAAGATAAGTTGTTTATGAAGAACTATGCAAGTTTCAAATTTTACTTTTTAATTTAAATTATAAAATTTAATTAGTTAAAAAATATGTTAAATTTATAAATATCAATAATTACATTGTAATACGTAGTACAGACTTTATTACGTACCTAGGATCAAATATGAAATGATTAAAAATGAAGGTAATATAAAATACCTGATTTCGGTTCTATCTCTGATTCTGGTGCTAATTATGAGCTCTAAACGATTACGAATCTCTCAAGACTTTTATAGAAAGTGTTTCCTAACACGAGGTTTAGGTCTTTCTACAATTTTCTTAATATGTAAGCTCTCTTAGCATGTCAGAGAATTTTTATGCTTACAATTGATACGAACAACTGCAAGAGACTTTCTTTATATATAGTTTTCATATCAGGATTTTCTATCACAAGGTTGATATGAGTTTGATTTGTGATCTATTTTTTATCTGAATTTTGATCTATTAATCTAAATTATTTATTGGATCACTTTATTATTTTTATGTGGATTAAATTACATAACTTAACTGATAATTTATTAAAATTTTGAAAAATACAATTATTAGTTGTCCAACTTTACGAGAAATTACAAAATTATCCTGACATACATAACTTGAAATTATTTGTTTACATGCACGATGAAAAAAGTTTTGCAATATTTGGCTTCCTCGGTCAAATTCCATTCTCCCGTTCACACCTTGAGTCGCATTTGCTTCAGTCACTGATAATGCGAACTCCTCAAATTTCAAAAAGGGTACGGAGCACTGGACATTTCTGGGAATTAACTCGAACATTTTTCGATATATAAGACCATAAGACGCAAATCTCCCGGTGACATCATAGCTGAGCTTTCTGTCCTCCTCTTTACAGGCGTGTTAGCTACGCAATTGGGTGGTTTTGTAAATACCTTTTGCGGATTACCCACTTCAAAGTACCTTTTAAGAGTTGTTTTACACATTCGGTTGCGCAGTTAGCCTAATGACTCACCATTGATTGGTTGAATTTTAGGAAGTCCAAAAATATAGAGACAAAGACAATATTTATAAGACTTGCGACCTTTTTCCTGGTCAATTTACGTCCAATCCTTCAAATTTTACAATTTGTAAGGTTCCTATATCGTCCCATGCAAAGCCTATATATAGCACACGAGATTAGGAATCTCCTCATCAACTAAGACAAAGCCTTTCGATAGCAAAACTTCTCTGAAGAGCAAACTCTCCCCATTGATCACACGACATCGCAACCCATGGCTATAACAAGTTTGAATTCTTCTAACTTCTTTTTTCTAATGATTCTTGCAAGCTCCTTGTTTCCCATTTCAACAGAAGCCCGCCTTTTGAAATTTACAGACTCGCATGGCTCTATGAGCAGAGGGACTGACACTTCTTTTGATGGTTTCTACTTTGGAGAGATCAAATCTGGAGGTCCTAGCTCTGGAGGGAAGGGCCATGTGCACACTAATGATCAAACTCTTGGAGAGATCAAGCATTCTGGTCCAAGCCCCGCTGAGGGACATTGTTACACTACTGATGTTCCAAAATCTCTGGGAGGTATCAAGCACTCTGGTCCAAGCCCTGCTGAGGGACATTATTACACTACTGATGCTCCAAAATCTCTGGGAGGTATCAAGCACTCTGGTCCGAGCCCTGCTGAGGGACATTATTACACTACTGATGCTCCAAAATCTCTGGGAGGTATCAAGTACTCTGGTCCAAGCTCAGGTCAAGGAAACTATCACACCGCCAGCATTAGTAGTGCTCCTCAGACACTACTTGGGGAGATCAAAACCTCTGGTCTAAGCGCAGCAGAAGGACATTCTTATACAACTAGTGTTCCTCAAACTCTTGGAGGGATGAAGAACTCGGGTCCAAGCGGATCTGGTCGGGGACACGACTACATTAGTAGTACTGGTCCAAAAAATCTAGGAGGAATCAAACACACTGGTTCAAGTCCTGGTGAGGGACACTAATGATGCTTCCATAATACTACTAAACCGCATTTTAATTTTTTTTTGTTGGGAAGTGACTTAATTATTTAGTTTTTATTATTTTGGGTCCATTGCAGCGGACTCGTAATTTATCTTTGGTAGAATTATGAAATGCGCGCAGAAGAATAAAGTATGTGGTGTTACGAATAAATGTTCGTATCTGTTTCATTCTGAGTTCTGAAATTAACGAGCGCTATTACGCATCATTTACTCGCTCTTCGTTTACCTTCATCTGTTAATTAATGAGTGGCGGTTCTGTTGATTCTCTGATTTTGTTTAAACATGAACTGAACAAAAGATATCCAAAAAACTATCTTCTGTACATTATCAGCTGGCTTTTGTCTTTTCCAAAATATTTATTTGTCTTCCGTTCTCTTTTCATGTTTATGCTAAGAACAGAAGAAACTTAGGAGTAATGAGATCTTGTCGAGGTTTAAGACAAAAAGGTGTAGAAGGTGAATGTTACGTGATATATGAGAGCCTTTTAAAAATCAAATCGTTTGATCGTCTGAAATTTTTAGCTATTAAATTTTCAGTTTAATTTTTAATTTTAATAATTTTTATTGTTATAAACTAAACATTATATTAATTAATCGCTCAATTTTTATAAATTAAACAATTTCATATATAAAAATAAATAAATAAATAAATATAATAGTATTTTTAATTAAATTTTAAATTTTTTAATAAGTAAAAATAATATTTTCTAATTATTTTTCAATTTTATTAAATATTTAAGCTTTTTTTTTAATTGAACCTTTTAAATTTTAAACTCTCATGTTACATTTTAACTTCCGATCCAATTACGAAGACATTGATAAATTATACCAACTTACTAAAACAAATTCAATTATCAACTAAAGATGCATACTTAGCAGGTCAATTTCCTAACCAGGGAAAAAAAATCATACTTAGCACGGTGAAGTTCTAATTATTGCTAGAATGTGGCTCTCGCATATTAACTTCTTAATCCCTAATCATCAATTATGTGCTGAGTCTCGTGAAAGGAACCAACAAATTTTATAAAAAAATTTAAAAATTAAAAATTTTCTCATTTAAATTAGATTAGTTTAGCATTAATAATATGAAGATGAAAAGAATAGAAAAAAATTCTCTTTGCATTTATTTATTTTGTAGCGTTAAATAACCTTCTTTATATTATCAAATAATTTTTTTTATTTATAAAGTATTATAGGAGGGTTTTAATTATAAAAAGACACCTTTAAATTATTCACATTTAAAGTAATGTCTACTCGAACCGAATAGATCCCTTAAAAAAAAAAAAAACTCTAACTTTAAATTTTAAATTGCCGCATATATTAAAAGTATGTTTAAAGCCGTTAACTCAGGCAAATCAAAGGAGACGCTTACCAACTCAAGTTAAACTTTGCATTTATGAAACTAGAAACCCACGTACAGTCTGACGAATGACACCACTTAACATGATAAGTTTGACCCTTCAAACCTCACAGCTCGACCCTTCTAATATGTCGTTGCCCTATGTGCTCGTAACCAACAAAGTAATTAAGGAATTGATCATGAGTAGGATCGCACCATGAGCATCATGCACGCCCCTTTCGGTGCAGCTGTGCTTTGTATCTATCTCTAGAATTTGGGCTCCAACATGCCGCCTTTTCTATATGGTCGTTGCAGGCAGTTTCAAGAATCCTTCTGAAAGCCAGCAAATATTGGTAAAACTTGGCATACATTTTTTAAAGTCGAACCCTTAATTTAATCGATATTACTATTTTATTAACCAATTCATCAGAACATGACCATTCACTGGTGTAGCCGTTCCTTTCATGGCCTAGAGGGTGACGACAATCGGTGCAACTACCTAATGCGCTTCTCTTTGCCATGTGTCTTAAAGGGGCTTTCCCTTCTCGTTTTCCTGTCAGTTTCTTCATCTTCTGCAACCCTATAAATAAGACTGTAAACGATTTCTAATTACATATCACAGAATTGTGTTACCATTTAATTTCTTAACAACTTATTAATTGCTTTCTAAATATTCTTTGTCCCTCCTCGTCCAATGGCCAGAATGTTCAAGTCTGTAAATAGTTTCTTGCTAGTAGCTGTTCTTCTTTCAGGCTGTTTGTTTTCAGTCTCATTAGCAGCTAGGCCTCTCAATGTTGTGCTGTCTCGGGGATCTGTGGACGAAGGGATTGAGATCTTAATTGATGGTTTGTACTTGAAAGGGATCAAAAGCGGAGGGACAAGCCAAGGTGAGCGAGTTTATCCGTCTATCAACGCTCAAGCGCCTGCAGAACTAAATTTCAAGAACTCAGGTCCAAGCCCTGGTGTAGGCCACTAGTTACTCATCTGGGGTTACTCGTATCAGTGCTTCATCGTACTTTAGTCGGTATACGTACGGCAGAATCGAAGTTAAAGTTAGTTTTTGCTCAGTTGATGTGCTAGAGCAACAGTTCCCATTCTTTTTACAGTTCTGGAATTCTTAGTTATGGTTTTGAGGGTATTCAGATATACGGAAAATAATTGTACTGGTTCTCAGAACGTTCTGACCACTAAGGCCCTTAATCTATTCTTTTATACTAAATACAAAAATACATCCATCATTTCCTTTTGCTTGTTTGAAATGCTAAGTCCAGGATTTTTATTTTTCCTGTTATGCCAAAGATTAAGACGCTGCGCTGATCAATTTCACCAGCAAAACAGTTGCGCTCATGCTTTCAAGGTTAAGCAAGCGATGATAAGCCTAAGAGGACGCTTGATCGCTTCTCTAATGGTTACAATCTGAAGAAGAATTAGTAGAATGATGGATCGCACATGGAGTGGCTATTGTCTCCATGTGTTTCTCGTCGAGGTTGAGAGGAACAAGAAATGGACAAAATCAAAACGAGTTGACGGGTTCTATATATATTTATAGTAAAATATTAAATGTATTATAATTTGTAATCTAGAATATTTAATATTACAATTAATATGTTAAATTTTTAATCAGGAAAATTTTGACATAAAAATTTGTAGAAGAGTTTATAATAAATTTATGTCAATTTTGAAAATATTTTCTATAATATTGTAAAGAGTAAAATTTTACAAAAATAAGAAAATAAATATAACCAAATTTTATAAGACGCTTTCAAACATAATAGTCAAAGTGGTTAGCAAGCATAGTTCGTAGGGATTGAGTCACCAATTCTTAAACAAGGCACGACTCTACTCGGGGCTGAAGAAGAAGATCCGAGTTAACCCATCGATCGATCCAGGCTTCATAGGGCTTTAATTGCTATGATCCTAATGGTTTGTGTGTACTTGACAATAGAACTGGTGAGGTTTAGGCCCTTTTTAGTTATTCAGCGTACAACGGCTTAGTTGTAGAATGCATAATCGCAAAATATCCATATAACCCAACCAACTCTGTCTTATGTGCCACGCCAGGTTTCACGGAAAAGAGATATAACATAAACGGATCGACAGTGATCAAACCACCTGATATAACCCAAAATGGGAAACTCCAAGGCCGAGTTCGATGACGACGACGACTCTGCTACTATCTCCGACGGCTCCAACACCAAGACGGATTCCGACCCAGAAACCGAAACCGACGATGAAGTCCCTCCTGTTCCTCCTCCTTCTTCGTCTCTCTTTGAAGATGGGGAAAAGGTTCTCGCTTTTCACCAGAAACAGATTTATGAAGCCAAGGTTGTACTGTCTCGGTCTATGTATTTCTCTTTACTTTTCATTTCTGTGCAATCATTTTCAGGATTTTATAAGGTGAATGAATTAAAAATAAAGACAAATGTATAGAACAGGAGTAGCTTTGATTGTGTTCAAATTGGTCTTTCCTGGTACGCGAATTTATATGCATAAACCATTGAGTAGAATTTGGATATTTCTTCTTAGAAGCGAAAAGTCTTCACCTTTTGCATGCATTTCCTCTTCATTTTGGCACATTCGATGCCTTGCTAATTTTCGTTGTCTAATTCACTCTAAGGCGTTCCATGAAGAATTAAATCGACATATGCATGTGCATGTAACGTATTTGAAGATAGCCTAGCGTTGGATTGTTCTCCTGTAAGTGTTTGGAGCCAAGAATGCTTTGTCCGTATGCTGTGTGGACGCTTTCATTTACGTTTCACATTGGTGCATGAATTTATTTTTCTGATTGACCTTAATGAAGTGATCATATGGTTGTTCCTAGTGGAAAGTTTATTCAAGCCAGCTTTCAGTTTCTTTGCTATTGGTTGTTGAAAAGAGTATAAATGAACTGAAATTAATGTATTGCTCCGAGCATATGAGCGATGTGTTTAAGTTGGTGGTTAGAGGAAAGGTATTTTTTATTTTAACTACTATCCAGGATGAAAACTATTTCAACTTTCAAGGATGGCTATTGCCAACCATGATTTTTTTCACTTGTGTATTAGAATCCACAATTTTGTAGTAACTTTGAGTGTTGACAATTATTACTTGCTAAATGACAATTATATACTGTTTGTTTTCATCTCAAGGTGGTAAAAGTTGAATATCGATTCAGGGAATGGAGATATTATGTTCATTATTTGGTAAGCATCAACTATGTGACTTTTATTCCTATTCCTTTACTTCTCTGTAATACAATTTTACAATGTCAGATTTAATGCCTTCTGATTTTAACCCATGAAATTTTGTTTCTTGGCAAATTTTGAATGATACTTGGTTGCCTAAATGTCATAATATGTGTTCTTTCTTTATTGTTTTGCAGGGATGGAACAAAAGGTCAGTCACACCTTTCATGTAACTGAATTATAATATTCAAGAGACAGACTGATTATTTGAGCAAATGCTTCTATTCTAATTTGGTGATTGTATATTATGTCTCATATTCTTGCATTCTCCTTTCTTGTTTCAACTTTCAAGAAGAGTTGTGTAGATGAGTGGTTGAATTATTGTTCATAACAACTTGCAAAGATACTCAGAGACGTGGATCAACTTCTGCTTGATGTATATCATGCTGTTTGCTGAGAATGCTTATTAATCTAATTCTTATCTTTGTTTTGCCCTTGACTACTCCACACTTGTAGATGCACATTTTATGTCTTATAGCTCTTGGTATATGCCTGCAAGATAGCAGTACACTCGTAACCGAGGATTGTCCTATATTATTTAATGGAGGGACGTATTAAGATTAGCTCAGGAAGGGAATATGCTTTATCTTTTCTTTGTAAATGATTTAATCTACTAGTCACATATGCTTCTTCAACTTCTAATTCCTACAGTTGGGATGAATGGGTTGGAGTGGACCGCTTGTTGAAGTTTAATGAGGAGAATGTGCAGAAACAGCAGGCCCTTAACAAGAAACAGGGTGCAGAAAAAAACACAAAATCAATCCGTGCGACGCAGATCAAACCAAAAAGTTCCAGTGGTTAGAATTATACAACACTTATATTTTGTGTAACTTATATTTCATACAAATTCAATGTTTCTTTTGCATATCTGCAGAACCTTATACATTTTCAGTTTGAACATGAATCCTTTTTTGGCCTTGTCCTTTGAGATGGCTTTTAAACTACTTTGAAAATTTTGTGCAGTTGCAAGGGGCAAGAAGCGGAAAAATGATTTTCTTAATAAGGTAAAATTTTAATGTTTCTGCCTAATATTCTATCTTGTGTTGATTGCTGATGACAATTAGCATATACATAAGGGGATAAAATTTAAGCTGGATAAAGATCTGTTCTCTTCAATGCTTTATGATCATTTGCTCTTTGAGAGGTTTTCCTTTTATGCTTATCTTTCCCTTTGCTTATGCTGCAATTAATAAATTGTTAGGATAAAGGTTCCATACCCATGGAAAAGCTCATCAATTTACAAATTCCAGCAGCATTGAAGAATCAACTTGTTGATGATTGTGAATCTATCAATCACTTGGGAAAGGTATCAATCCTGTTTATATTTGGTTTCTAATATGTTCTTTTCAATCCTTTTAGACTATTTGGTTGTAGCTTGTCGGTAACAAGACCAAATAGCCTTTCTTATTTCATTATTTCTCAGCTTGAGATTAGTAGTCTTGCCAGGAATGATAGTTCTGGCTATAGGTGAGTCAAGTTCCTGATTTTTGCCCCGTGGGATTAGATGTGATATTCTGAGGTCAATATTGTTTCCTTTTTTAATATGAAAGTACAATATTTCTAGTCTTCACAGTTGAAAATTACTGTGCCTATAGCATACATGATTTTTACTTAGTTCATGATGAATGTCTACTGCTTTCATAGTCAATGCTATGATTTGACTTGCATTTTCTATTTCAGCTTGTGAAACTTCCCCGCAAACCAAATGTGGATGACATTCTGAAGAAGTATGTCAATCATAGGTTAAAGAAATATGATCTGTAAGTTCTCAGCCTGCATTGTTTTGAAATTGTGATAACTTTCCTCCTAGGCTGTCAATTTTTCTTAAATTTGATGGGGTTCTTAATTGCAGGTTGTCAACTTGATAACATTTCAGCAATCTTAAATGTTATTTCTCCCTTCATTCAATTGATACTGGTTCCTCATGCCCCTGATACCATATTTCATTCAAGTGCATTTACGTTTTCTAGTTTCCTATTATGTCATTCACTTCCCTCCTTAGGATGGATTAAGGGAAGAATTATCTCAGTTATCCAAAATTAGAAGAACACTAGTCTGAAGAAACTGAATTGAAAAGCCAGACGAGATATTGTCGTTTTGTACATGATGAACTTCAGGCAATCATTGGCCTAGTCTTGATTTCTAATCACTGAACGTGGCTTGCAATGCTTGAACTTGACTAATTTAGTGTGCAATGTAAGTCTTCATCTGGATCTATGTTACTGATGCATTTTATGCTTCATGATTTGATAATGTAGGATAGCTGAATCGGTTGAAGAAATAATGAATGGATTGCGATGCTACTTTAACAAAGCATTGCCTGTGATGCTTCTGTACAAAAGTGAGCGCCAACAATATGTTGATGCAACTAGAGAGAACGTATCTCCATCCTCAGTTTATGGTGCTGAACATCTTTTACGCCTGTTTGGTAAGGAACTTCTTGGAATAGTTTCTGTTTTATTGGTCTGGTTTCTTTTATCTGAAAAAGAAGATATTGTCTTTGCAAGCAATATCAGTGCATCTGAAATTGGATTGTTTTTTTCTTTGACGATGTGTCTTAACTGATTCGTCTTAGAAGAGCTTGACCTTGTTTTGTTATTTTAATAATTTGAATACATTCTCAGATAGCCCAAAATGTCTTTCTTTATTGAGAAATTGAATTTTCCTTAAAATTTGAGATACTTGATTTTATTGGTGGTGCATCACTTTACCCTGGTTCTATTTCTGCAATTTTGTCCTTACAGGCAGAAAGTGTTCCAGGTTTATGTATGGCATGCTGGAAAAGAAATGAGTTTTAACAATCTGGAGCATAGCTTATTATTTGTGTGCGGATTGCTGTCAGTATTAGAAGTATCCTTTGTTATTTTTTGTGGATACTTCTAAAAAATTCATCTGTTGTGCAATGTCTAGTAAACAGAAGTGATAGCCATCGTAGTGGTATTCATATACTTCTTCTGGCATTTGCAGTTAAGTTGCCTGAGTTATTAGCTTATGCAAACATTGAGGAGGAGACGCTGATGGAATTGCAGCAAAAACTAGTCGACTTTCTCAAGTATGAAGTCTTGTTTCAAACCTCGAGTGCTGATAAATCATAAAGAAATTCATTGTTGTAATTGTTGGTTTTGTTTATTTTTTTAGCCTTAATGGTTCTGAGGTCAGTATCCTGGTGAAATGTTGCAAGTTTAGTGTTTGCTAAAAGTTCATGTTTGGGTCCTGAGAATTTTCATTCAAGTGAAAATGCTGCTAAATATGATTTCCCAACTTTCTATATTACTATTGAGGGGAATGCAGGAATTGATGAATGATATGATAAGGTCGTCTCTTTGAAGTTGCCATCTTTTTGTAGTTCCTCCTGATATCAAAACTGAGGTTATCTATTGGAAAAGCAGCCTTGCGTAATGAGTTGAATTGCGTACTCATGTGGGAGTTACCTAGTTCTAATAGGATCGGAGGATGCCTTTTTCATGCTACTCTCTTATAGTACTGTTCTGATATACTTCAGTATCTCTAAAGTGTATTGGTTATATATTTATGCAGGTTTTTACAGAAGAATCAGGGCACATTTTTCCTTGCCACTTACCAGGCATTGGAAGACGCTGGTACAAGCACCAACAGATAAGAAAGATCATCTTGTACAGGGTGACAGGCATTGGTTTTCTCTTTGGAAAAAACTACACATGTAGGTTGAAATCTTTAAACCATCTTCCATGTATCCCTTCTCTGGACACTGTTGAGATCTAGAAACCAGACCAATAAACAGAATGTAATCTATCACTTTAACATCTAGTGGAACTGAACCTTTATAGTGGATTTAGGAGATCAAAATGGAACTTCCTACACAGACTTGAATACGGGCCGGGCTGGGATAGGTCAGGTTTAATTAAAGTTTGACTAAAAAAAATTTAGATTTCTTAGGTTAATGTACAATTTGGCTTATTGGATGGTCTAATTGTTCTACTCAATTTGAATTCATTATAAATTTTTAAAATTTGAGTTTAATTCATGAACTTAGTTTCTTAAAATTTTAGCAATTATATAAAAACAATTGTGACAAATTAAGATAAAAATTTGAATATTAAATATATAATTATTGTTAAACAAAAATAATCAATAATTTATTGTAAAACAAAAATATAGTTTCTCAAAATATTTATAATAAAAATTAAACATCTAAACCTTCTTGTATAATTAACTGTCGATTACAGGATATGCTAAAAATTATTATAGTCAAGCTTTTGACTTAGTACATGATATGCAAAAACACAATTCTTCCAATTTTGTTGCAACAAAAACAGCTTGATATATAATTGCATCAGATTAGTAGCAATGCAAATTGAAAGGGAGGAAAAAGGGCCTTGGCTCTGTTTTGTTGAGGGGTTAGGGATAGAAGAGGATGAAACGCGTAACATATTTCCTTTATTTGAAGGTTTTATAATGAATTGAAATGAAATGAAAAGGAAGCGGAGGCTTTTATGATACGTTTTATCCATTCTAAATAGTAAAAATAAGAAACTTTTGATTTAGAAGGTTAAAGTTTAGGATGGAACATAAACTAATAAATACATACTATCTAATATACCCTCAATAATTCTTCTTAATACCAACTCTGACCAAATCATAATATTAATATATTAAGTAGAATATAATAATATTTAATATAATAAAATTTATTAAATAATTAATAATAATATTGTTATATTATTAATAATAAATTATATATACAAACAATTAAATAATATTTTTATATATTTTTTCTATTTTCATTAATAAAAATATATTAAAAAATTATTCTTGTTTGTATATATTTCTATATAAATAAAAATAAAAATAAATTATTTTTAAAAATATAAATAAAAATTTAATATGATAAAATTTATTATATAATTAATAATAAAATTTTTATTAATGAAAATAGAAAATATATAAAAATTATTCTTTAATTGTTTGTATATATTTTTATTGTTATATAAATAAATTATTTTTAAATATAAATAACATAAAATAATATAATATATATTAAATAATTAATAATAATATTTTTATATAATTAATAATAAAATAATAAACTTCCTACAACAACCATTTTAATATAAGGGGCATAGTAATCATTTATTAGATATTACATTCCATTCTATCCATTTTTTAAACAACATTTTACTACATTACATTATGAACCCTTCCATTTCTCCTAAATAACTTTTCGCTATATTACATTTCATTCTATTATAACCGTTCCATCACATTCTATTCTATTCTATTAATTAATGTATGATAAAGAGATAAAGTGAGTTCTTACCCATACTGATTCAAAGATCATAAGCTTAGTATTATTAGTATTCGTCACTTAATTTTAAATTATTAATTTGTTATTCGTGAAGCAAATTATTTGAATCATGCATGTATTTAAAAGATTATTTACTATACGTCCAAAAAAATAAAAAGCAAAGGAAGAGATTGTGTATCTCCAGTTGCCAAGTGTTCGACAAGAAAATAATAACACAATGAATAATATAATCCAAGATAAAGTTTCTTTTGGTGAGGGCCTACGTAATTGGAAATAAGCGGACCCAAATCGAAGTTGGCAATCTGTTTTCCTTCTAAATTTGATTGACATGTAACGTGATTGCACAGCAATTTAGCTCGTGATCACTCGCTTACAACTTGCAAACGATTTCATTTCGTCTTACGTAACCATGTTATGTTACTTTAAATTTTATAATAGCCCGACTTGACTTATGGCCTAACGTAGAAATTTTGGGTGATTAAAAATTAATTTGTGAGATTTATAATGATACCGAAAGATAATTGAAATATGTCATACTTTATATTATTTTATTATAGTAATAAAAATAAGATTAACTTAAATTTGTTGGATTTTTTTAATTTCACATATTATTAATATACTCGTAATTTTTAAAAAGTATTAACAACTCTCTTGTAATTTCAGTTTTATAACATTTAAAAATTGTAAGTGTAAATTCTAAAACAATGTCATTTTTTATACTATACGTGACGTTATACGACATAGTTTTGAAATTCACAATTAAGTCTCTGTTTAGTTGGGCTTATACTAGTAAAGTTTTTATCAGTGGAATTTTTTTGTAGATCTTTTCTGAGAAACCTTTTCTAAAAAGTTAGTTGACTGTTATTTAAAAAAAACTTTTTAAAAAGAGTTTCATATAGTAGACTATTTGGTAACATAAAAATAAAAATATTTTTAATTTTAACTATATTTTATTTTGTAATAAAAAGTATTTATGCATATAAGTATTATTTAAAGTATATTAAATAATATACAAAGTACAATATATTAATTATTATATAATTTTAAATCATATGAAACATAAATGAAAATATATCTAATCAAATCTTTTATATAGATTATAACATAAGTAAACTAATATCGAAAATAAATATTAAAACATATAAAAAAGTCAAATAATATTATATAAATCTCAAAATAAATATTCAAGTTGAGTAAATAGTTAAATAGATAATAAACGGAAATATGAGTTTATGGGTATTGTGAGAATTATGTATAAAACTTAAGGATAAAATGACTAAATATAGGTTCATTAATTGATCTGAAAAAACGTTTTCTTGAAAAGTTTCAAATTTGAACTTAAAAAAAAAACTGTATTTTAGCTGCCAAAAATATTATATCTGTTAAATAAGTATTTTTATTTTACAGTCAAACATATATTTTTAAGACTTTTGTGGTGGAAAAAAATGTTTATTGACTTTCCAAAAATCCATCCGAACGAACAATAAGTTGTACAAAGAAAGTTGACTGTAAGAGAACATGGGTTATAAAACCAAAATTATAACAAATTACTGAAATTTTAAAAAAAAATTAAGAGTACAATAATAACATGTAAAATTACAACAAATTTTAACTTAAGAAAAATTTCTTAGACTGTAAATAAACCGAATTAACTAAAATTTGTATTTTTTTTCTGAGATTCAAACCTCTAATTTCACGACCTCTTTCCTTTCACCTGTCCCATTCCTTAGAGGTTGGATTTTCAATTTTCCTCATGTGTTTAGAAGTTAACTAATCAAGGAACTAGCCAATAGGAGGACACTTGTACTACCACTCCTTTGAGAATTAAGCCGATTAGGGTTGAAAATTTGCAGGTGATTAGTTAACTTTAATGGCATATCAATGATCGTAACATTTCTCTTTAAACTTTGGTTTTGGGTGGAAGAAAGCATGCGATGAACAGAGATATGAATTCTTTTATTGGACTTAGACAAAGGTGACATGTTGTGGACTCCTCACCAACACCTAGTAGATCGACCAGAATAGGTACAGGAAGAGCTCAGATTTTTTGACTTGCAAGACAACAATGGAGGTTGCGTGCCAACTGATGTTCCTTCCTATGTTATACTTCCAACTACTCTTTTATGATAATATAACCATAGTCGTTACTTTTTAATGCATATTGAATAAACTTTCAGATGAGTTCAATCATTTACTAGTAAGTATTGTAAGACTACGTTCCAGTGGCTTACCGTGCAGTGCAGAAGAAAAGAATGGATGACATGACGTAGGCTTGGGCAGGTGGTACAAATCAATGTTATTTTATAGCAATGTTCTTATCATTTTCTGTGGAGACAAACAGTACACGTACAAGCACAGTGGTTAAATGTTTTGTTTTTGTTCCATGAAGCTACAGCGAGGGAACCAAAGTAATTAATCTCTAATCACTCTGATTTAATAATCATAATTGGTCGGTCTCCTGTCTCTAATTACACATCTCCCTCAAAACCCTAACGCCTCATCAGCTTATCTCGACACTACCATGTTAAACTAACGTTTATGCAATATAGTAATTACTGAAAAATACTGTTACCACTTTAATCATGCGGATAAGGTAAAGGAACATCTCTGGTTTCGATTATAACTTCCTATCATATTTTATTAAATCTCATCAAAACATTTGTGTGAACTTCACATAAATATATAGATAAAATTTAATAAAACAGAGTAACTGAAATAGAAAATTTGATATGATAAATTAGAAGTTTAAGCCTCCGATTCTAGTTGAACTTGAACTTTCTTTTCTTTTATAATTTTTGAGTTTTGAGTTCAAAATCGAACTATTCAACTTAGCTTGAGATACTTTAAAACTTGAAATTTTAAATTTTAAAGTAAAAATAATGTGATTTTTTAATTCTAAATTTAAAAAATTATTATGCTAAAAACTTTTCAAAGTCAAATAAAATCTACCGTAAACTTTATGTCTCGAGTTTGATTGAATTTTGAAATAAAATCAAAAGATAAAGTTAAACCTCGTAAAATATAAAGTTGAAAATTGTATTTTATTATTCCAAATTCATAGATACATTAACAAAATTAGAGCCGTCAAATTAAAATTAAATAATGAATCTAATATAAATTGATTGATATCCACAAATTCAACCTAAAAAAGTATGTTTTTAATTTTGATTTGAATTTTAACATTTTAAATTAATAAATATGTTATTTTTGAAACAAATATAAAAATTAATACGACATCAAAATTACTTATTAATGATGTATTATGACCATTCCGAGGTTTTTTCTTACATAATAAAAGGTGACAAAAAGAAATTACGTATCTTGAAAAAAAAAGGGTAAAATAAACATTATTCTATGTCGGGAAGTCAAGTAGACAAAACCTTATCGTCATTAAGTAGATTGCAATGTCTTAATCAAATCACCGCCACCACGTGCGAGGACTTCATCGAACGGCTGAAAAACTGCCACGTTTTCGCTTCAAGCGTGTCATTTGGCTCATACAAGATTGTCGGTGGCAGCCTGTGGAGTCAAACCAAGTCAAAAAGGGCGACTCCTCCTAGGAGCCCTTGATTTCACAACAATTATCTTTATATATATATATATATATATATACATTAGATATCTCCGCTTTTTACTACACTAACCCTAATAAGTTACTAAAATCTTACCCTAAGATTCTAAAGAAGTTGATACATATAGAATAGTCCTGATTGATCACTAGCCCTACTTAATATCATGTTTTTAACAGTCTCAGATTTTTTAATAGCTTCAACTTTCACATTATCAAGGACGGAGTCAGATTCAATTCTAAGGGAGGAGCCGAGGGTCAATATCAGATAGGAACTTTTTTTTAAAGGGGGCCACTTATATTTATAATTTTAAAAATTTTAATTATATAAGTCATTTTAAAAAAAATTTAAAAGGGGAGGCTATGGCCCCCCTCTATGATAATATGGCTCCGTCCATGCACATTGTCGCTAAAAACGAAACTTTCGTAATCGATCCGATCAAAGAATATGCTTAGAAGACTAGAGGATCATCAACAAGGAAAATTTCCCTTTCCTCTCCGTTTTGGTGACTTGAACTCAAGAGCTCCTACAAGAAGAGAGCCTTAAGTAAAGAGTTGAAACCAATAAGACCATTTCTACTTGTCACAATGATCTTGATGGTATAGTTCATTGCTACGTGCAATAATGTATGCGACAATTAAATTTATATTCACTATAATAATTATTTTTATTGTACTATATGAACTAAACAAAGTAACATATAAATTAGGTTATTAACCCGTAATTCTTTAAATTATTAAAGTGAGAAGCAACTCATTTTTAAATTAATTAGCACATAAAAAAGCAAACTTTATTAGTTAGATCATCCCTTTGAGAACTATTAAAATTTCTATGTTAGAAAGACAAACTAATCTATTAACTAGCTTAGCATTGTTTGCCTTTAGTACTACATGTCTTACCTTGTCATTGTCAAAACAAGACCAGCAGGAACACCTAAATAGAGAGTTAGGGGGAAAGGTGTCAAGTAGGCTACTACTCACTAAATTATATTACAGAAGAGAAATGGAAAATAATTTATCTATCAATTAAAATAAAATATTTAATTACGCATTATTGAATCTTCTAATTTTTAATACAAAATTTTTAAATTTTATAATTTTTTAACTAAAATTGTTGGAAAATTTATATTTATAAATCTTATTCCACTTATTCATAAATTTTAATTGAAACAACATATTTATAAGTTTATTATTAATTATAATTACAATTTTATTAAGTTTGGTGATATTTTTATAAAAAATATAGTGCTAATATAATAAAGTAAATTGGCCCTCCAGCTAATTTAATGACATTAAAATAATTATTTAAACTTTAGAAGAATTGGTGAATTAAATAGATAATATATCATTTATAAAAAAAATAAAATTTGATAAGATTTAATAATTATATTTATTTGAGAGCCAATTAGAATTAATAATTCCATTAATTTTGGAGTTACTAAAAACATTTTTATAATATAATAAAATGTCAAAATTTCATTGGAACACGTGTGAACAAAGATGATGAACTCGACCTCACATCCAACCTCCACGTGTCCAACCCAACAACTGCACTCTCATTCACAACACAATGATTGGAATGTTCATGATTGCCCCTATTACTCCATATGTCTCTCATACAAAGCTAGTCCATCATTTGTTTCCATAGACTAGCATACAACAAAACACTCATTCCCCCTCTCCTCCCATTAACCTTAAACAGTAGCTTTGGCGGCTTTCGTAGTTACTGGTTAGTTATCTTCTTTCCTCTTTTTTCTTTTTCTTCAACTAAAAATTATTTTTTTCTTTATAATAATTTTCAATAATACAATTTAATTACGACAAATTTGTGTATTTAAATCATAAATTCGAGTGTGTTTATATATGTTTATAGTTCTCAGGTCACAATACCAGCTTAGTTAGCTGTCCACTCGTTTTTATATTCACTCCACGTTTTCCTCTCGTATCTCCTATTCTTCTTTGAAATCTCCAGAGCAGACAGAGAGAGAGACAGAGGGAGAGGAGGTCGAGAGGCAATAATTATATTTTGAGATACCATTTTGGTTGGTTTTTGAATTTTTCGTGGTTTTTGATGATTTTTTAGAGGAAAGTTTTGATCTTTTTTATCAAAGACTTGACCTTTTTTGGTTGCATTTGTGTGGAGGAGATCTGGGTGGTGTAGTTTCTTCACCACTGACATTTGGCAGATTCTGGGTTTCGTGGTTTTCTTGGATTGGAAGAATTTGTAAGAATCGTTGGTTTTTCTTTAAAGAGACGCCATTTGATTCTACGGAGACGGAACAAGATAGTGGAAGTGCCACTTTTTTTCTCTCTCTCTCTCTCCACGCGTGGCTTTTGAGATTGGACTCGGGTAATGTTCGAGTCAAAGGTTTCTAAAACAGGGACTATTAGCTGCTGTCTGAAACGGGTATGTTTGATTTCTAACATAGATCGTGTGGAGATACCGTTCTCGGAGATCTGAACCCTCTTTGTATCTTAAAAGTGCCATTAATTTTTGTTTCTTGTAACGCATTGGGAGAGGAAAAGAAGATGATGAGGATGAAGAATGGACCGACAGGGTTGTCGCCGATGAACGGTAGTGGCGTCGGCGAGGCTGGCGCCGAGTTGGAGGTTAGGCCTGGTGGCATGTTGGTACAGAAGCGAAAACCGGGCTCCGTCCCGCCACCGACAATTAGAGTTAGGGTTAAATACGGGTCAACGTACCACGAGATCAATATCAGCTCTCAAGCTACATTTGGTAAGCATATCCTACTTGTTCATGCATTACACATACAATCTCCGTGATTTTCTCTAATAGTTGATGAAGATGTGATTCTTTTCTAAAATTTCTGGGTTCAGGGGAGTTGAAGAAGATCTTAACAGGAAGAACAGGACTCCACCACGAAGATCAGAAGCTGGTTTTCAAGGACAAAGAGAGGGATTCCAAGGCATATCTCGACATGTCCGGA
Source organism: Erythroxylum orinocense (assembly GCA_025531955.1). NCBI lineage: Eukaryota > Viridiplantae > Streptophyta > Magnoliopsida > Malpighiales > Erythroxylaceae > Erythroxylum > Erythroxylum orinocense. The sequence continues at coordinate 3,066,161 of JANZLX010000002.1, read as the reverse complement.
GTGAAAGACAAGTCAAAAATCGTGCTTGTTGAGGACCCGATTAGCCAAGAGAAAAGATTGCTTGAGATGAGAAAGAACGCAAAAATGGAGAAAGCATCAAAGTCCATATCAGAAATCAGCTTGGAAGTCGACAGGCTCGCAGGCCAGGTGAAAGTCTCAGACATCAGTAACAGTTTTTCAAAACACTAACGTTGGATGTTGATATTTTTGCCTACATTGGTCAGGTATCGGCGCTTGAATCTATAATTACTAAAGGCGGAAAAGTAGCAGAGAAAAGCGTGATTAGTGTAATTGAGTTACTGATGAATCAGTTGCTGAAACTGGACGGAATTGTGGCAGATGGTGATGTGAAACTACAAAGGAAAATGCAGGTGAGAAGAGTTCAGAAATATGTTGAAACTCTGGATATGTTAAAGATCAAGAACTCTGAACCCAATGTTGGTAATGGAAACCACACCCCAATCAGTCCCCAACAAAAGCACCCAAATGGGCAGAGACTAGCACCGATTCAGGAACACCAAACAAAGCATACCAAGTGTTCGACGTCAGGGCAAGTGGTGGTCACAACACAATGGGAAACATTTGATTCAACTCCGGCGGTCCCCGCATCATCAACATCTAGCACCACCAATAATGGATCCGCTCACCAACCAAAGTTCGCATGGGACTTCTTCGACTAATCTCTGTGCCACATTGTAGCAATTGTTTCTTTTCCCCGATTTTTCATGGTTAATTGTGTGTGGATGTTGTGCGTTTGTGTTTGTCTCCAATTGGTCTGTTACTATCTACATTCATTGATGTATTTAGATTTCTTAGCACACCCCCCCACCCCCACAACCTTTCGATATGTTAATTCAGGTCAGCAGAAAAATAAATGGGGTTTCTGGTTATTCATTTACACAAAACACTTGAATGGTTCTGGTTGCAATGGTGACGATAGATGCATTAAAAGTGTCAACTCTAACCTAAAAATGAGTGGTTGAAGACAAAGATAAAAAATAAAAAAAGGGGTTTAACACCAATAATTAAAATACTATAGTTTGCTTCCTGCAATGGCTACAAGCTGACAAAAAGGAAGGTGCAACAGAGAGGATTAAGTAAGCCATTGGAGTAACTAACCTAGCAATCATACAAATACTAAGTGCAAATTAAAAAGAAAAAGGAGTGCTGAACCCAAAGGATGATTACGGACCAGTTTAGTTCTTTAATGGCGGATGTTGACGAGTGACCTATTCCAAATTCAGTAAACCTTCCTCTTTTAGCTTCATAATACCAACTACTAAGTTGAAGATAAAGAGTGTAGGTTAAGCATGCTCGATCCACCTGCCCTTTTATGCGTGGAAATTGAACTCCAAATAATTGAAGATCGAGTGCTTCAATCAAAAGAGAGAAACAAGTTCATCATGGGTTTTGTCTTTGTTCTCCAAAAATAAAAAGTTAAGATAGTTCAAATTCCTCCAATCATATGTCCCCATATGTATCAAATTAAATAATTATCAAGATCTGGTATGAATTTAATGTGCAACACTAATTAGTAATTTTTGTTAAATAGGTCGTTTGGTTCTATTTCTATTTTTTTGTTGTAGATTTCAATTTTTTGTATTTGTTTTTCTTTTAAATAAAAACAAAAACTTGTTTGGTTGTTAATGTTAATGTAGTTGTACTTTTATCAATGATAATAATTATATTTTAGATAAAACTTAAATATAAATTATTTTTAATTAAATAAATTTATTTAATCTCTAATATATTATGTATTAACAAATTATTAATAAAATAAATAATTTAAAATTTAAAATTTTATTTAAAACTTAATATTTATTTGAAATATATTTTAATTATTAAATCAAAATTTATTTGAACATTTATATATTGTAAATTTAATTATATATAATCTTATTTTATTTATTATTCATAGTTTTATTGATAATTAATTTTAATTTATTAAATATATAAACATAACGTTGAATTAAATTACTAATTTTTATTAAAAACTAAATAATTAAATAATATATTTTTAAATAATAGTAAATCATATGATAAAAACAAAAACAGGAAATAAAAATCATTTTTTATAATTTCATAATTTTTAAATACTAGAAGAAATCAAAATTAAAAACAGAAACTAAATATTTAAACAAATAATTTTTTTACTAAATCCAAAAACAAAAAAGAAACAAACTCGCGTAAAGCAAAGCATACAAGAAGTGTCGGTGGGGAGAGGGATGAAAGGTGAAAGAACCATAAGATAACAACAGCAAGTTCTAGAAAAGTAAGTTAGTCTAACTAAACCTTTTTCTTTTTACTTTTAAAAGCTGCCTTGACATGTACTCGAAGGATTTATGTTCCACAACTCTCTGGTTCTTGTCTTGTCCAATTTTTACCGACAATTTCACGTTGGCGCTCCTGACTCCTGGGACATTTTAATAAATTGAGATGTTAAGTAAATATTTAAATATTTTATTTTTAATTATAATAAAAAGTAAAAATTATTTAAAAATTATATAAGACAACATTTAGAGTGTTAATACTAAATTTAATATGAGTTTTTACACGATATTCATATATATATATATATATATATAAGATGATTTGGCATCGCTTTTTTAATTATTAAATATTCTGCTTTAAGCAACCGTTAGAGTTTATCTAAACTAGGAAATAGAAATATAGCTCAAGCCCATTAGGTCATAAGCAAGCCCATACTTAAGTTCTGTGGTGGGCTTCTTTAACTATATAGTCTTAAGGACACGTTTCAACCACAAGCTCCTCCATAATCCTGAGGTCCATCGAAAAATCAAATTTTAATTTGTGTTCACGATAAATATTTTAATTTGAGTTTTTTTGGTCGACATAATTTGAGTTTATTATCTCATAATTAATAGGTTAAATTAAATTTAATTGAATTAAAATTCAATTTTAGATATTCAAACTAAGTCTTTGTTTGGTTGGGCTTATATAAGTAGGGTTTTTGTCAGTATAGCTTTTTTTTTGTAGATCTTTTTTTAGAAGAATTTTTCTAAGAAACCAGTTAACTGTTTGATTGTCATTTAAAAAAGAACTTTTTTGAAGCATATAAAAAAGTTAAATAATATTACATAAATCTTAAAATAAATATCCAAGTTGAGTAAATAGTTAAATACACAATAAAGTGGGTATTGTGAGAATTATATGTAAAAATAAGAGCAAAAAGGACTAAAAAATAGGCTCGTTAATTGATCTGAAAAATTTACATGAAAAAACGTTTTTTTAGAAGTTCTAAATTTAAACTTCTTAAAAAGTTGTATCTTGTCAATTTCTTCAATATATTCTAGATTACTCACAATTTCACTTTTTGAATCGATAACGCTAATATCAGACCATATTAATAAGCATTCTTGTATATAAAATATATTATGACTTTAAGACATCTTTGTTGATAATACAAACTCATATGTTAATGGTCCTCTTATCACATAACTTTCATATAGAAAAATTTATGTTGGCTTCATTTATACTTTTTCCTAACTTGAGCGTACCTTGGCAAGGTGATGCTCTTAGAAACAATTCACATTTCGCTTGATAATTCACATCTCTACTGTAGTAATACAATTAACTCATGTGTCTATCTCACTTTATTCCAAATCTTCGGTAATGATCTACCTAATTCATTCATCTTTCTTACGCCTAATGTTTTATATATATCAATTTCACTTATAACCAACATCTCTCATCAATTCTGGTCTAAAAAGCCTGAAACTATTTTTAGGCCTTATTCATCCAAATATATAGGCTAGGGGTGAGCATTATTTGGGCTGGCTCGATTACCCGACCCGGCTCGAATTAATTCGGGTAAGAAAATTTTAAATTTCGGGTAATTCGGGCAGGCCTGGGTATTACTTAAATTATTTTCGAGCTGGGACGGGTAACTCCAAAAAAATTTGAGCCGGTTCGATTACCCGAATTAGGTTTTAAAAAATTATGAAAATACATTTCATAATTTTTCTTGTAGAATTAACAGATTAATTATGTTAGTTAATTGAAATATTTGGTTATATTATTAGTGAATTCAACTA
>JANZLX010000002.1:3029566-3045688 GCA_025531955.1 Erythroxylum orinocense | reverse complement strand
TGTCTAAGCCTCTACCGAGAGGAACACATGCAAACTCTAATTCAAACCCATACGGCTATCATGCATGTCATACACGTATCTAACCCTCCTTAAGACATTTGTCTCATTTACTTGCCATGTGGCATGTGCCTACTAATGTCATTTGTCCCAATTACAAGTTGCCACATGTCATCCCATGATTGGCCAAATAATTAATATTTTTCACAAAATTTACTAAAATTCCAAAAATGTCATAAATAATTCTGAAATTGTCAAAGCACATTTTAATCATAATTAACAACTCAATTGTACCCGGAAATGTCACGAATGCATGTACAATCATATAAATGTGCAAAGATGTGCATGTAACAAATAATACTGCATGAAATGCATTTCCCCAATTTCTCATAAAATATTCAGAATTCACAATTCTAGCCCTCCTGTAGGTAACGGAATATTTCAATAACAGTCCCAATGCCCTGAACTTTTAGAACCTGTCTATTAACTACTTTGACAATACTATGAATAGGACAAGGTTGTACATCAACAAGCAATGACTTATCACAGGTTATATGATCATTAGCCCCTGAATCAACAATCCAAAAACCACAATTTGGGTTTGAACCCCTAAAGCAGTACCAGTATTACCTGTTTGGACCATGTTACTTATGGATACAACCTTTTCAGCCTTCAAATCATACTTACTAAGGATTTTTCTTAGCAATTCAACTTCTTCTTTGCTCATTGGCATGCCATCTCCCTCGGTCTTGTCACCACCAGTAGCTATGTAGCTTTTGATCTCAGCCTTTGATCCATTTTTCTGATTTGAAGGTTTTCCATAAATCTTCTAGCATGTGTCTTTAGTATATCCACCTCTTTGACAATGGTCACACCAAGGCTTACCTTATTTTCTCTTAGATTCTGGCCCATTTATTCTTTTTATAGCTATAACAGAAGATTCAGTGGGATTTTGATTGCTTGGAGTGCCTTGCATTAGTAGCTTTCTACTCTCTTCACATTTCACCAAATTAACTACCTCCATAATGGTTGGTAGTGGTCGAGTTTCCATGATTCTTCCATGAACCTCCTCGTAAATAGAGTTTAGTCCCAAAAGAAATTCATACACCTATTCTCTTTCCACAATTTTCTTATGGCACGCCATATCTTCACTACAAGCACATTGGTGAGGGTCATAGAGATCCATATGTTGCCACGATTTTACTAACGTGGTATAACAACCAGTGACTGATTTCTCACCTTGTTTAGTTTCCCTCAGAATTACTTTGATCTGAAACAGAGCAGTAGTATTTTTTATAGTGGTATATGTCATTTTGGCATTATCCCATATCTCTTTTGTAAAGGTTGCAAAGGCAAACTGCTCACCAACTTTGAGAGTCATGGAATTAACCAACCAGCTCATTACCTGGTTGTTTTCAGTCATCCACACCTCATATTTTGAGTCAAACACAGCTAGTGACTCGACTGTGAGATATTTCTCCTTCCCTCTCCCTCTTATGAACATAAGCATGCTATATGACCATTGTAAATAGTTGTTCCCATTTAGCTGATGATTGGTTACCACTGATAGCAGTGTGTCAATGTTGTTATGGGAAAAGGATGAGTTTCTTATGCCGATAATGGTGTTCAACGTTTCTAGAATTGATCTTTATGGAGCGTTGCCTGACGAGCCAGTGGTAGAATTTTCCCCTGACTCGACGTGCCGCGCTCCTATTGTCCCGAATGAAACCATTCTCCTCTATGTTCAAAGCTCTGATATCATGAACAAATTTGAGGAAAATTTCTATATATTATTTCTTATAATGACAGAAATACTTATAGGGAAGATAGGTAATTGTTTTACAATTCAATCCCTTGATTATTGCCTAGAAAGAAGTAAATAAGATCCCATGAAAATTGGAACCAAAAATAGAAACGATATTTTAGGAAATAAACTATTGAGTAAATAAGGAAACAGATAAAGTAATAAAATTGAAAATATTCTTCCAACATTATGAAAATATCCATTTTGTGGTATCATGAATTCATTTTGTGAGATTTTCTTGTGAAATCTCTCCTCATTTAATTCACTATTTTTTAAATTATGCAACTCTTATTATTCATGCCTTTTAATTATATATATCATTTCTCAATCCCTCCAAATGTGTGTGCTACTTCAATTCAACACAATAAACAAATATAGATAATTCTCAAGAAAACAAGAATCTTGCATTAAATTAAGGAATCAATTTAAAATAACAAATTCTAGAGTTCATCTTGCCTAATTCTATATCCCAATTAGTTCTTACTAAAAGAAATAAGATAACGTTCCTATGGATCTTGAATCTTGAAATTCTTAATAAATCTTGATAGATTTCTCTTTTTTTTCTCCAAGGTTGCTTTTTTTAATGTGTTCTTAAATCTTCTCTGGACAGCCTCTCGTCTTTACCCTTTCTTGGATCTAAAAGTTCCCTCTTTGACTAGTCTCTGATCCTTCCAGATAGGTCACTCCTCTTTCATTGTGTCTCTATCCTTTTTATCTCAAGAAACTCTAAAATTTTGACCACTACAAGCCCATGTTGATCCTATTTTACTTCACTACTCCCTTAACTTCTTCTCTATAACCCAATACGGGTTTGTGTTTGGTCATATTTTTTAATATGGTACCATATTTAAGACATATTCCATTATATGGTAAGTTATCATTAAATCAAAATATTACCAAGTTTTTGAAGAAGTAGAATATACTAATAAGCTATAGAGGTTTAACGTAGTACTGTGTGGGTGCCACCAGTAACGAAGCCAAAAATTTATAATAGTAGGGTCCAAATATTTAATTTTTTGAAAATTTTGGGGGCCCAATACACTACTAACCCTCAAATAACTTTATCCTCATATATGTATATATATATATAATATTTAATTTTTTAAAATTTTGAGGGACCCAGTGGTATAGCTACATACCTGGGTGCCACAATAGTGAACATAGAGTCACGTTCAACCTATGTTCTTCCAATATCACTATGAAACTTTTTTCAACTCGCTCAAATTCTCTACTTCTTTATTGTAGATCTAAAACAAGGCTTGTAATGAAATATAAACTATATTAAGTACCAAGTCTTATAGAAATTATCAACATTTAAAATAAATGCTCTCAAAATCAAGTTAATAACATAGAGTAATTAGCACTTACTAAATTCTCCCAAACATTTTTCTTATACTCAAGCAAATCAATCTCATTACTCTTAACTTAAATATGTAGCAACTTTAGAAAAGAATTTAGTAAATCAATCATATCGATTATGATTTTCGATTATAAATAATTTCAGAGCTCCATAACGTTTTTTTTATTAACATATGTAAAAGGATTTGATTTCGTAATCTACTTCATTTTGGTTGATTTATTCTTAATTTGGATAATTTATAAGTTAAACCTTATGGTAATCTCAATGACTATCCGGTAAAGTAGGTTGGATGAAAGATTTAAGAAGATATAACTATCAAGCTATCAACATTTGGCTGGCGTAAATTATACTAAATTTTCTTCTCTAAGTATATGAAAGTGAGTTGTCATTGTAGCATAAACTTCTTTAATTATTTAAGGAAAAACTAATTAAAAAGTAACAAACCTTTTTAAAAATTTTTACTTTAGTATTTAATCTTTTAAATTTTTTAATTAAATGTCTAAATTTTTAGAAATCAAACAACTTAGTTTAAAAACTTTTATATGTTAATATTTTGATAATGTAGCTGATGAAATATCATAAAAACTAATATTTAGAAGGACTGCATGACTCTACATCTTTGTCAACACGACTTCTGAAACTCCTGTAGCAAGCACATTACCGATAATATATTCAATGGCCATTTGGTTCCTTTTTTTTTTTTCTATTATAGTTTATGATTTGTCATTTCGTAATTTTAGTTTATAACCAAAAAAATCTATTTGATTATTAATATCAACGTAGTTATATAATTTTATTATTAATAATAATTAAATAGTGAATAAATTTTGGATATTAACTAATTTTATAAATAAATATATTTTATTTTACTATCTCATATGATATCTATTAATAATAAATTATTTATATTTATTGAAAAAAAATTATAAAAGTAAAAATTGTAAAAGTATTTATTTATTAATGTTTTTAAACGAATTTATTTACAATTAAAATATTTATTTCATAAATAATTACTTTAAAATTTGTAATTCATATATTTTAAGTTCAAATTATATATTTTATATAATTATTACATTTAAAAACAGTTTTACTTTCCAAAATAAAATTTTATTTCCAATTTTAAACTTATGATAAAATAATTAAAATAAATTTAATAATTATTTTATTTTTAGTTTTTATTAATAATTAGGATTAAATGATTAGATTATATATTAAATTAAAAATAAAATTAATTATAATAAAATAAAAATAATCTAAAATAATTATAAAAAATAAACACAAAATAATGCCAATTAGCTGTCCCTAGATTACGCAGGTAGAATGGCTAATTCATGGTAGAATGGCTAATTCATGCGTTATTTGATTCCTTTTAAGGGCCGTTGTGGAAAATGTGATTATACGTTAGGGTCCCATAAAAATACTGTAGTGCAAATAATGTTTATGCCTCCGTCGGCTCACCTACCAAAAAGTCCGAGGAAATGAAAGCATTATCGGTGATGGAAGCAAAGCTCACCCACTCCAATCACCTAACGCAGTCTGAGCCTCTAGGTCCAACTGCTGAGATGTCATGTTGTGGCTTCGCCAAGTAAGCTTTGCTTTTACTTCTGTTCCTTATTGTATATAAACACCATCACATAGTCCTTTATTTAGTGCCACAAACTCATCTTCCACCCTTTTCCATTGTTCATCATTCATCTTCGGAAATGGGTGGCCTTGCAACTGAAAGAACAATTGTTGGATGGGCAGCAACAGACCCATCTGGGATCCTATCTCCTTATACCTACGCCCTGAGGTTATTTTCATATGATCTCATACTTTATTACATACATTTGTAGTAGTACTATTAATGGCCTCTCTCTATAATCTTATGCTTTTCTGTGTAGAAACCCAGGTCCGGAGGATATTTTTATCAAGGTTCTCTGTTGTGGAATCTGCCACACTGATATTCACCAGGTCAAGAATGATCTTGGCATGTCACATTATCCTATGGTCCCTGGGTATAAACTCATCTATGACTCTGTTATCTTTAAGACATTGGAATATTTTCTCGTGAGCTTTACTGCTTTCGCATTCTAACTGTAATAACTGTTCTTACGGATGAATAGCCATGAAGTTGTGGGTGAGGTGTTGGAGGTTGGATCAGCTGTGGCCAGTTACCAGGTTGGAGACGTCGTTGGTGTCGGCGCTGTGGTAGGCTGCTGCAGAGAGTGCAGGCCATGCAAATCTGACAACGAGCAATACTGCAACAAGAAAATCTGGTCGTACAATGATGTCTACTCTGATGGTAAACCAACACAAGGAGGCTTCGCTGAATCTATGGTGGTTAATCAAAAGTAAGGATTCGAACTTTCTCACTTTTGCGTTCACAGTTTGCATAACTCTTATACTAATAAATAGAAGAGGAATGAGTAGGGTTAAAGGACCCATATTTGAATAAGAGTCTGTTGGTTATTAAATTGAGTGGATGGCAAAAACTTGTACTTCTATTCATAAAGTTTTGAGCTTTACACAGATTTGTAGTGAAGATACCGGATGGTATGTCACCGGAGCAAGCAGCGCCTCTATTGTGTGCTGGGGTAACAGTTTACAGCCCACTGAAACACTTTGGACTGAAGCAGAGTGGACTAAGAGGAGCCATATTGGGGCTTGGAGGAGTTGGGCACATGGGAGTGAAGATAGCAAAAGCCATGGGACACCATGTTACTGTAATTAGCTCTTCTGATAAGAAAAGAGAGGAGGCGTTGGAGCATCTTGGCGCTGATGAGTACTTAGTTAGCTCAGATGCAGCTAAAATGCAAGAATTTGCTGACTCTCTTGATTATGTTATCGACACTATTCCCGTCTTCCATCCTCTGGAGCCTTACCTTTCTTTGTTGAAACTTGACGGGAAGTTGATCTTGATGGGTGTTATCAACACCCCGCTTCAGTTTGTTACACCTGTCGTCATGCTTGGTGAGTATTTTCTCATTCATTCTGCTTGCAAAATCCCATAAACATAAGATGCTGTTTTTGCTCAGTTTTGGTGTTCATGTTAACACTTGTGCTGTTTCAACTTGTAGCTTTTGTTCCCCTATAATTAACCATGTTATTGATTGTTTCATTACTTGACGAAAGACTACCCTTCCATTAAACCTGACTACAATTTGTGTAGAAAGTTGAAAAGTTCCAGTCCAATAGGTGCTCTTGTCATTAATTTGATTAAACCCTATTGTCCAATTGAGAAGAGAAGCTAATGTACTTTCTTTCTTGTTGACTTTTAATAGGGAGAAAGACCATCACGGGGAGCTTCATTGGAAGCATGACAGAAATAGAGGAAATGCTTGAGTTCTGCAACGAAAAGGGGTTGAGCTCTACGATTGAGATGGTGAAAATGGACTACATAAACACTGCTTTTGAGAGGCTGGAGAAGAATGATGTGAGATATAGGTTTGTGGTGGATGTTGCTGGCAGCAAGCTTGATCAATAAGAAGTTATCCATCCAATGTTACCACACTCAATACAAAAAGTCTTACTTTATGATAATGAAAGGCCTTACCGTTCTCTCTTTCTCTGTTTATTTTTCTCCAAATTCAATGCCTTCTGGATTTGGAGTTCTGATGGTTCAATCTTCTACAACTTCGTCTCCTGTGAAAACGAAAGATACCTACCGTTACCCTTAGCATTAACAGTTGCTCATTTACAGGCGGACTTTTTGTTGACTTGTCAATGCTTCTCGAGGATATATTATTCTCTTTCAAAAGTTTATATCCCAAGAAAATTCCAACTAGATTTAATGGTGCAAAAGCAGTGGATACGTATCCTCTCAGTTGAGGTTAATTAGCAGCCACACTTTTCAGCTTTATCAATCACTCTTTATGTGATAAGCATAAAACAATGACGATGGATGATGGATTTTAAAACCTGCTGCCAAGCAACAATCGAGTTCTGCTTTTGATTATGTTATCCAATTAATCATCAAATGATCCATCGAATCAATTGATGTTAAAACATTATAATGTTAATTTTTTTGGCCCACAAACCACAAACCACAAACCAATATCTTCTTCCTTCTCTATCCGCTATTAGAAAAAATACAAGCCACGTTTGGATGCTTCTTGCCTGTCTTAATTCCTTAAATTTGGATTCCTTCTCATCTCTATCCTCTCACTTTTAAACAAGATGTAACACGACCAAGTGAAGATGGCGATTGGCATCTTCATTTATTAGGTGGAATTAGTTTAAATGTACCTTTCAAGAGATAAGATGTGGGATTGAAGCTTATTCTTAGCCAAAATTACTTTCCTCACATTTCCTGCAAAAATAGGTTAAACTTTTGAGTATTACCAAGTCCAGGCAACGTATTCTTAGCTTTATGTTATTATGGAAGATATGATAAGAAGCGTTGATATTGCAACTTGGCCAATTTCCTGAACCTTTATCTGTTAACTAGTAACTTGGTTTGTAATGTACCTACCAGGTAATCAACCACAAGAAACATTGCCCGTACACCAAATATCTGTCATCGTTGTTTTAGATATGATGGAATACTTAAGATAGCCAAGAGCTAATAGCGGCAATGACCTGCGACCTTTACTGTCAGCAAGTGAATTATAAAAATCATTGGTAGATTTCCATTATCACAAGAACATGCGACCTTGTTTAGATGCCTCTTTGTCACTGTCAATGATCTCTTACAATACCTACTTTGTCCATCAGAAAATTGAGATGATAGTTTCATATGTATGTCTGAATTTTTCCTAAGTTAAGACAGAAAGTCCACCGAAGAAGCAATTGCTTAGGGCACACGGTGGTTATCATTTCTCAATATGCGTCTACAAATTCGACGCCTTATGCTACTTTTCTGCCAAGGTACAAGCAGAACGCAAGAAATTTCCTTTAGCATGAAGCAAAGGAGTTGGTCAGTCAATCAAATTTTCCAACAACCATTTTTTTCCACTGTGAAGGATATTGCATTGATGTTATGAAGGTCAAATGAAGGTGCAAACAAATAGTAAGTCATCTTCCCAACAACCAAGCAAACTTGAGGGAATTGTTGGCTTATTACAACTGAACTGAACTTCAGACAATGAACAGCCAGTTTAAATTCCAATTCTTACAAGTGTTCTAAGCAATTGAACAAATGAAAATAGAGTGAATTACAAATCGCACAAGGAATCTCCTTATGTGTTAAAAAGTAGAGATTCGCCTTACATAAACGTGCGCTGCCAACAACTAACTTGACCTAGAAAGAGTCCTACCATCTTATACAAGTATTTTCTTTAAGGGTCATTTGAATTGGTTCACTTAATACCAAATCGGGTGTTTTTAATTTTGGCAACAAAATCATCAGGTCATTAACTACATAAGATTTGGTAAGGTCACTAACTACATAGGATTTGGTAAAATAGTGTCATCTGTTATCTTATTCAACAAATCTGCCTTATCATCGACTACCAGCTCTTGAGATACCAAATCAGTGAGAACTCAGTGGAATTATGGGGCATTTAAAAGTTGAACACGTAGTTTCTGATGAGATGCAGCTGAGGACCTAATCTTATCTGCTCTATATTAGAAGATTTTAAGTTTCAACGTCCCCATGCAACAAGCTCGAGTCAAATGCCCCATGGATGGCAAATTTAACAGATATTGTTGCGTACACGTTCATCAGATACGTGTTCAACTAGATTAAAGCGACCTATTTGTAAACAGAGTGCCTGAATAATACTCTCGTATTCAGCTTTTGTATTGTATCAGTAAGGCTTATATACAAAGTACAACCACGAATACAGGATACTAACTACATGAACTACTAACGTCTATACTAACAGCTAACAGTACTAACTACTTAACCGTAACTGTACAGTATCTGACTAAATAATTAACAAATGAATTAACAAATAATAAATAATATCTTCCACACACCCCCTCAAGTTGGAGATGGATGAGGAAGCAATCCCAACTTGGATGAAAACTGAAGAAATTGAAGAGCTGCCAATGATTTGGTGAAAACATTAGCAACCTGAGCATGAGTCGAAACATATCGAGGAATAATAAAACCTTTCTTAAACTTCTGTCGTACAATGTGGCAATCAATTTCAAGATGCTTGGTCCATTCATGAAAAACCGGATTAGCTGTGATATGAAGGGCCGATTGATTGTCACACCAAAGATCACTGGGCAAAGAAACAACAATCCTGAAATCTTTGAGCAAATACACCAACCATTGAAGCTCACAAACAGCAGTACCCATACTCCGATATTCTGCCTCACAACTGGATCGTGAGCCAGTATTTTGCTTCTTACTTTTCCAACTAATCAAGGAATCCCCCAAAAACATGCAATAACCACTAATAAACTTCCTAGTAATCGAACAAGATGCTCAATCACTATCACAATAAGCAGTCAATTGCATACCACAATCATGGGAATAGAATAAACCTCTATCCTTGGTCCCAACTAGAAACCGCAACACATGTAAAGCTCCATCCCAATGAGCAGTCGTGGGAGAAGCCACAAATTGACTAAGATGCTACACACTAAAAGTAATGTCAGGCCTGGTCATATTCAAGTACAACAATCTCCCAATTAATCTTCTATATTTATCAGCATCCGGAAACAATGCACTCTTCTAATCAAATTTATGATTACGAGGTAATGGAGTAGGAACAACAACAATATCAGTAAAACCACAGTCAGCTAAGATGTCCAACAAGTATTTCTTTTGAGAAATGAAAGTACCTCTAGGAGTCCTAGTAACCTCAATTCCCAAAAAATATTTAACATTGCCTAGATCTTTAATAGTAAAGAGAGAGTGTAAAAACTGCTTAACAGCAATAATATCCGCTTCACAAGTACTACCAATTAACACATCATCAACATAGACCAGAAGAGCCAAAAATCCACCTTTAGAATGCTTAGTGAACAAACAATGATCATTTGCTGACTGAGCAAAGCCAAACTGCAAAAGCTGAGCAATAAATTCTGAATTCCACTCCCTAGAGGCTTGCTTCAAACCATATAAGGACTTCTTCAATCGACAAACCTCTCCTGGACCAGCCTTGGTATAACCTTCTGGCGGGATCAAATAAACTTCCTCCTTGAGATAACCATGCACGAAAGCATTATTAATGTCTAACTGATGCACAAACCAATTCATCTTAGTTGCAACAGCCAAAAAAGTTCGTACCGTGACTAACTTAGCCACTGGAGAAAAACTATCAAAGAAATCAACCCCAACAGTTTGATTATACCCTTTCGCCACTAATCGGGCTTTATACCTTTCCACAGAACCATCAGGATTAAACTTAACTTTGTAAACCCATTTGGACCCAATGGCCCTCTTCCCAGATGGGAGCTTGGTAATATCCCAAGTCTTATTCTGTTCAAGAGCCAACAACTCTTTATTCATAGCCTCTACCCATTCAGGATATTTAATAGGTTGACTAAAACTCTGTGGTTCCACACATCTACTAACATTAGTCATAAAAGCGACATAACTTGGAGCAATCTGAACAACATCATCAGAAAGACTACAACTTACATAATCTTTCATCCAAATAGGCAACTGCTTCTGCTTGGAACTCAGTTGAAGCTGTGGAGCAGGAATAGGATCATCAGGAGCATCTGCTGCCATACTGTCATCCGAAGCATGATCATCATGAGCATCAGCCAAATCAGAAGAACCAGCAGAAAACATATTAGGCATATCAGCTACTGCACGGTCAACAGGAGCAGCAGAAGAATGTGGTTCCAAAACAATAGGATCAGAACCAATATCTGAAGCTAAATGATCATGAATGGGAGGGAGAGAAGCAGCATGGTCAGCAAAAGGAAATACCTTTTCATAGAATCTCACATACCTAGAGGTAAACAACAAATTAGTATCCAAAGCATAAACCTTATATGCTTTCTGACCAGAAGCATAACCGAGCATAACACACTTCTGGGCTTTGGCCTCAAACTTCCCTTTCATCGGAGTTGGATTTGTAGCATAACAAAGACAACCAAAGGTCTTCAAGTAATGATAATTAGGTATTTTGTGAAATAACACTTCAAAAGGAGTCTTCCAGCCAAGAACAGAAGAAGGCAAGCGATTGATGATATAAGTAGCTGTCAAGATGGCTTCTCCCCAAAACCGGTTAGGCAATTTAGCCTGAAATATCAGTGCTCGAGCTACCTCCAGCAAATGCTTATGCTTCCACTCCACCACCCCATTCTGCTGAGGAGTATAAGAACAGGTCCGTTGATGAAGAATTCCTTTGGCAACAAAGAAATCATCACAAGAATGATTAACAAATTCAGCCCCATTGTCTGACCTAATTTTCTTAACCTTACTGTCAAACTGAGTCTCCACTATAGTTATAAACCCGTGCAAAGCCTCAGAAGCTTGAGACTTGTACTTTAACAAGACAATCCACATAGCCCTGCTAAAATCATCAACCACAGTCAGCACATAGTGACAAGAAGTAAGACTTGCCTGTTTGTATGGTCCCCAGAGATCAACATGGAGAAGCTCCAATGCATGTGTAGTAAACCCATCAGCCACAGGAAAAGGTAACCATACTACTTAGCCAGATGACAAACATCACACGGATCATTCAGATTTTTAATCTCAAGACAATCAATATGTTGCACCTGATACATTTGAGGTGTATTACTCACCCCAAAATGTTTCTCCAAAACCTCCCACAAATGCTTGGCACTCGGTGAATAAACAAAACTATCCCCTAACTCCTTAGAGATAGAATTCCGAAGCCAAGATTTTATCATCGAATCAACCTTCTTCCACTTCCGATACTGAGTTGGATCGGTAGGTGGGTCGAGTGTACCGTCGATAAAACAGATCTTGTCTTTAGCCTCAAGAGAAGTCTTGACCGCTGTGCTCCAGCTGAAGTAGTTCGATCCAGTCAGAGGCGTAAGCACCAACGCCATTCCAGGATGATCAGAAGGTTGAAGCAGATAGGGATCGTCATCTACAAAAACATTATGTCGAGAACGAGTTTCCACGCGATCTGCCATGGCCGAGCGTAACCACCGTTGAAATCGTCAACGAACGTTGTCGCCGTCTTCACCTTCGTGAAATCAAGAAAGCCCTCTTGTTACTTTGCGGAATCGAAAGCTCTAATTCTGGCTTTGATACCATGTACAAAACAGAGTGCCTGAATAATACTCTCTTATTCAGCTTTTGTATTGCATCAGTAAGGCTTATATACAAAGTACAATCATGAATACAAAATACTAACTACATGAACTACTAACGTCTATACTAACAGCTAACAGTACTAACTACTTAACTGTAACTGTACAGTAGCTGACTAAATAATTAACAAATGAATTAACAAATAATAAATGGTATCTTCCACAACTGGTGCAATAGGAGTAGTTGAGAATTGTGCTGTTTTCCTGGTTTTATTTTACCTGATTAAAACATGCAAGAATCCCAACGAAGCTACAGAAAACTACCATTTAGCAGTGACAGGATTCAAAAGATTTACTTACTCTGAGTTGAAGAAGGCAATAGGGGATTTCAGTGAAGAAATTGGGAGAGGCACAGGTGGAAGAGTTTACAAAGGTATACAATCCAATGATCGATTTGCAGTTGTCAAACGATTGAATGAAGCTAATCAAGGAGAAACAGAATTCCTAGCAGCAGTAAGTACCATTGGGAAGTTTAACCACATGAATGTAATAGAGATGTGGGGATATTGTGCTGAAGGAAAGCATAGGCTTTTAGTATATGAATGGAACATGGATCTGTGGCTCAATATCTCTCTTCTAATTCAATTGATTTCCCAAAAAGGTTTGAGATTGCGTTAGGCACGACAAGAGGCCTTGCTTACCTCCATGAACAATGTCTAGAGTGGGTTCTTCACTGTGATGTTAACCCTCAGAACATAATCTTAGACTCGAACTTCCAGCCGAAGGTGTCTGATTTTGGCTTGTCAAAGTTACAAAACAGAAATTATCTTCAACAGTTGAAATCTCAAGAATAAGAGGAACAAGAGGTTACTATTGAGAGTAATTGTGTATTTTGTCATGTGAGTGGGTTAGTTTCTACGATTGCTGAGCTGGAATTCAGCCTTGTCTATATAAAGCAAGGCAAGACTCACGTGTAACTAATTTTTTAACTCCTACTCTTCTCACTTTCGCGTGTTTATTTCTCTTTTTCAATAGTTTTGTTCGTTTTCCTAGAAACCAATCAAGTTAACATGGTATCAGAGCTTCTCTGAAAATAGGATCTGATCTCATTCCTCTTCATCTTTCTTCAAGATCCTGTAATCTTCTTTTCTGATTCTACTTCTACTTTCCATATCTGAATTATTCTTGAGAAATTCTCTTTTGCACCAATAGTAGAGAGAAGAAACACCTTTGATAACCCTCTCTACTTACATCCTTCTGATAGTTCTCGTATTCCTTTGATTGCTACTCTATTCGATGGATCAAACTTCAGAGATTGGCAGAAGGCTATGACCAAGGCCTCGTCTGCCAAGAATAAACTGGTCTTTTTTAGAGGATTATTGCCTTGCGATGAGGAGAATGCCAATCAGTGGGATCGATGTAATGATCTGGTCTGTATATGGATTCTTGGATCAATCACAAAGGATGTTTACAATTACAGGACAATTATTAAATATGATTTAGCAGCTAAAATGTGGAATGATCTTCAAGAAAGGTACATTCAGACTAATGGCCCTAAGATCTATGTTGTAACTTGTGAATTGATGAACTGTAGACAACTGAATATGTCAATTGCTAAATACTAGAGTAAGTTGAAGGGACTTTGGCAAACACTTAGTAGTCTGAAGACTCAAAATAAATGCTCATGTAGATTGTGTAGTAGCGGTGTGAACAAATTTCTGAATGATACAGAACAACAGGATAAATTGTTGAAATTTTTAATGGGACTTAATGATGATTTCTAAGGTGTAAGAGGCAACATTCTCATGATGAATCCTCTGCCTAGGCTTTCTAAGGCATATGCTTTACTTATTCAAGAAGAGTCACAACGAGATTTCAGTTTTCATTCAGAGGAGCACGTCGACAGTGATTCTCCTGCACTGCTTAATCAGTAAGTTCAATTTTAAGAAAAGCAGTACTGTGTGTGATCATTGTGAAGGCAACCATTCCAGTGAGATATGCTGGGAAACCTTTGGCTATCCCTCATGGCATATGAAGAGTAAAGACAGACCTCAGAATAATGGAGTGAGGTATGAGTCAAGGAAGAAAGACAAAAAGAAGGATATTAAGTTCAACACAAGAGTCAATGCAACAGTAGCTGAGCTAAACATGTCAAGTACCCCTAATCATGAGCAAACTGATTTCCAGAGTCTGAAAGATCAACTGTTCTCTCCTCCAAACTCCCAGTCAACAGACTCATCTTTACGTGCGATCAATTTTGCAGGTAATCCTTCTTGCTTTGTTGCTTCACTGAATGCTCAGACCTAGATTTTGGATACAAGCGCTACTCATCATGTAACTCATGATTACTCAACTTTGCACAATCTCATATCTCTATAAAACAATGCAGAAATCACATTACTTGATGGCAAAGTAGCTAGAATTCTTGCTCTTGACAATGGCCATCTTCCTACTAGACTAAGCTAGAAGATTGTGCTCTGTGTTCCTAGTTTCAAGTTCAATTTATTATCAATCAGTAAGTTGAATAAAGACCAAAATTGTATAGTTAAATTCAGAACTAACTGTTGTTTTATTTAGGACTCACTGACTGCAAAAGAGATTGGGACTGGTAGTGCTCTTAGTGGACTGTATGAGCTGGACTTACAATCTACTGCATTGTTATTGCCTGCATTTCTTCCTAATAAGGCACCCGAGTTTGACAAATTCAAAGTGTGGCATCGCAGATTGGGACACATGTCTTATAAAGTTCTCAAACATATAGATCATTTGAATTCTTTGATGACAAATGAAAATAAAAGTATCTGCACTATCTGTCCTGTAGCTAAACAATCGAAATTGTCATTTTCTAATAGTAGCCATAAAAGTGCACATGTTTTTTATTTGATTCACTGTGATATCGAGGGCTCGTATATCCCTGCCACTCAGTCTGGTTGTAAATATTTTCTCACCATGGTAGATGATCACAGTAGAACTAATTGGACTTACCTTCTGAGACACAAGTCGCAGACAATTTCTATTGTTCAAAACTTTGTTTAGCTAGCTCAAACTTAATTCAAAAGTAAAGTTAAAATTCTAAGATCAAAAAATGGTAGGGAATTCACAAGTTGTGCTGCTACAGCATTTTATCATAAAGAAGGGATCATTCATCAAATGAGCTGTCCACATACTCCACAACAGAATGGAGTTGTGGAGAGGAAGCAGAGACATGTCTCGGAAGTTGCCAGGGCTCTCAGATTTCATGTTGTCCTAACTATATCCTTCTAGGGTGACTGTATTCTCACAACAACATATCTCATCAACAAAAATCCCCTGTCAGTTCTGTCATTCAAGACTCCATATGAGATTCTGTTCAACAAACAACCATCTTATGATCATCTAAAATTCTTTGGGTGCCTTTATTATATTGGTACAGTTCCTACAGTAAGAACAAAGTTTGATGCACGAACTACTCCTGCTGTATTTCTAGATTATCCACAGGGTCAAAAAGGATACAAAACTTACGATCTAGTTTCCCATAAGATCATTATCAGTAGACATGTCAAGTTCATTGAGCATTACTTTCCTTTTAAACACGTCACAAAAGTCCTCAATATCAGATCTCCCAATGTTTCATTCTGCTCCTTCCTGCTATGATTTTGATACTGATACTGACCCAAAACCAGATACTCAGTATAGTACTGAATCGTCACCAGCTACTGAGCCAACTCCTTCACTTGGTTTCTTCCATATTCATTGACTTCTCCTTCTTCTTGCTAAAAGACCCAACTCATTTCACCTTCAAAGATGATTTTCGTGCATGTTGGAGGAGCTAGGGTTTCTTGGTGACTTGAGGGAGTTTTGGAGC
>JANZLX010000002.1:2964155-2977223 GCA_025531955.1 Erythroxylum orinocense | reverse complement strand
TATTACTCACTAAGCTATATGCTTAGCACGGTGGATTTGCCCCGTGTAGGTTCGGAGTGAAGAGAAAAGACTGGGACGAGTCAACTGCATTGGCCAAAGGAGTCTGTTTTTATATTGCTCAAAAATGTATTTTATTTAGTTTATTTGGCCTGTAAATATTCTTTGGATTTCTGTTGTTGGAATTATGAGCTGTATTATTATGCATGCTAAGTTTAAATTCTAAAAATGTATGTGTGAAACGTTTTGATTTGTTTGTCCTGTCTTGGGTGGCATCCTCATACCCTTCCAGGGGGTATTTGGGTGTTACACTATTATACTTCGGTGAAAGCGATTAAGCTGGGTGAGGGCCTCGCAGATGTAGGCAAGGTGTGTCGAACCACGTTATCAAATTTTTAAAAGTGATTTATTGTTAGTTCTCTTAATTTTTCTAATTTTTTTGTTTGTTAGAAACGAATCGAAAAGTTTGCGAAACTACTACCTCCTTTGATTTTTCAATTAGTATCAGAGTAAGGTCATCGATTCAGAACTTGGTAGCAAGTTGGTGTAGATCCTAGTTTTGCAAACATGACTGCAACAAAGGGTTCATCAATCACCAGACAACCACTATTGGATGGATCTAACTATCTTGCATGGAAATCATGAATGAAAGTCTTCATCTAAGCTCAGAGCACAAAAGCTTGGCATTTGGTAGTACATAGGTGGACACATCCGATGATCACTAACGATAAAGGAGAGGCAATTCAAAAAGATCCATTAGAATGGATAAAAAGCTGAAGAAGAAAGTGCACTTAGAAATTCATAAGCAATGCTTGCGATATTCAGTGCTGTTGATGAGGGATGCTTCTTAATAATATCAGCCTGTGAATTGGCTACAAAACTGTGGGATATTTTGTTGACTATTCATGAAGGGTCCAAATCTGCGATAGCATCAAAACTACAAATGTTAGATGTGAGGTTTGAAGAACTGAAGATAGATGAAAATGAGACTATTAGAAACTTTCATGAAAGATTGCGAGATATAGTGAATCAGGCACATCAACTCGGGAAAAAATATTTAAATATGAAACTAGTCAAGAAGACGTTGAGATCATTACCTCCAAGATTTATTCCAAAAATTGTAGTAATCGAGGAGGCTCATGACATCAATGACTTGTAATTAGAGAGGGCAATTAGAATTCTTACCAATTTCGAAATGAATTTGTTGAGGAACAATCAAAAGAAGAAGAAAGGATTAGCATTACAAGATGAGATTGGTAAAGTCGTGAATGACGTAGAAGATGAATCCGATAAGAATGAGGATATAGAGCTATTAACACGAGAGTTCAGTAAGTGGCTGAAGAGAGTGAAAAAGTACATATCCTAATTTAGGCAAAATGGCAGGTGTTCATCAAACAACAACTTTAAACAATAAGCCGAAATTCAAAAGGGAGAAAGAAAGGTAAAGAGAATTCAATGCCATTAGTGTCAAGACTTCAAACATGTTCAAGCAGAGTGTGCTAATATTATAAAGAAGAGAAAAGGAAAATCCTATACGAGCACTTGGAGTGATAACGAATTTGGAAGTGAATATAAAAGTGAAGAAAAAATTATGAATAGTGCTCTGTTAGTTACTTTGTACAGTAAAAGCCCAGTTACTTGCTTAACAATAACTGAAAAGGAAGTAACTGAAGACGAAAAAGGGAGTAAATCAAAAAATTTCGAGATAAATGCAAACCAATCAAGTCAAGGCTTGATCTCAGATTATGACAGTGATGAAAGTGGTTCAGGTGATAAAAAGGAGAAAATTTGCGAGGCTTACAAATTAATGTACGAAAAATAGGTAAAAAAATGTAGAAAGAATGAAAGATTGAAGAAAGAGAATCTTTTTATGGAGAACACCATCCGATTTAGAAAAGAAATTAATGTTGATGTACGATGAGCTTGGTAAAGCTAGAATGAATTTGGTAAATACTGAAAAAGGATTGAGAATGTTGAATGGAGGCACAGAAAAACTAGAAAAGTTAATGAAAATTAATAAGATTAAAGGGGATCTTCAAGGCATTGGCTATAAGGGTGAGTGTTCTAAAGTGAATGAGGAGAAAAATAATATGTTCAGATCTATCCGAGAAGAAGAAACATCGAGAAAGAATCGAATATTTGTACCGAAGTGTCATATTTGCAGAGTTATCGGACACATAAGGCCGAGATGCTATAACATGTTACAAATTATGTTTCAAAAAGGTAAAGTACAAGCACAACATCGTTGTAAAGGAAAAACAAGAAATTGTACAGATTCACAGTTAGTTACTAATTTTGAAAAAACTATTCAGACAAAGGACAAGTCATTACTTCAGAAGAAGAAACCGATGACCGAGATGATGTGACGAGGGATAAGCCTAGGTTTGAAATTCTTCGAGGGGCACAAGGACTGTGTACTTTATATTTTTGAAGTATTTTTTTGTTGTTTAAAAAAAAGACGAAACTTTAAAAAATTGTCTTCTTTAGTTCTTTAGTTTTTATGTTGCCATTGTTGTCCCATCTTTTTAATAGTTTGCATTGTGATTTCTATTTGGTTCCACCAAAAACTCCTCAGCTCTCTCATCAGTATAGATCTCTCTTAGGTATCTCTCTCTCTTTCAGGCATATCTATCAATGTTTTGATTACTGGTAATTTGTCCTATTAGCGTGCTTATGATTCTTCCACTGCATCTATTATTGATTCTTATGATTATGCGTTTTGAAACTTTTTTGTCCTAAGAGGGAGATACCAGATTGTTTACGGTGAATGTTCCATTCAGGGGGAGATTTCAAGGTATATGGATTATTTGTCGTACTTTTTGGCACCTTTTTGTCCCAAGGGGGAGAAATTTAGATGATTGGATAAACTTGATGTTTTTGAAACTTGATGTTTGATTAGGGGGAGTATTTGTCATATGAATTATGAATTTGATACCTATATGTCCAATTATGTTATTTAGGGGAAGTTTCATATTTGTGACAAACAATGCTAAAAAGGGGGAGATTGTTAGGATATGTGTTATATATCTAAATAATAAGTTTTGGCATTCTTTATTAATTGGACATATAAGATATTAATTAGATAATGACTTAGATTCAAAAGCTATATGGATAATCTTGTAGTTGTGATAGAATGTTACACTACATTGGAGTCTATTATCATATATATATTGGATTGTCTTACTGCTAGATATGTTAGAAATTACTACTGGATTTGTGGGTTTTGTGGATTGAAAAACATAAAAGGATGAGGCTGTTGCAGTTTGAATTGGATGTCGTGGTTGTATGGTTGTAGTAGGACTTTATTTGCTTGTGTGGATTGTGCACATCTTTTATCAATAGCCGAAGTTTATCTTTATGGTGTAAGGGAACAGAGGGCTGGCGTTATTTGTTGATTAAAAAAAAACACATGGCGGCAATCTTATTGAAGAGCATAAAAGGATGAGGTTGTTGGGGCTTGAATTGGATGTCGTGGTTGTATGGGATGGCATTAGTTGTTGATTAAGAAAAACACATGCCGACAATCTTACACATGTGTGTTAATAGTTGAAAAAAAGAAGAACGTGTGTTGTGAGAGGAGTCATGGTGCAGTGGGCGTTAATGTGAATTGTGTGTGAGTGAGTATCAAGTAAGGCACTCACGTTGTGGCATAAATGGAAAGTTTATGAAGGTGATGGTTTAGAAAAGGAGAGTACGATATTCACCGTAAGATAATCTCATCCTGTTTAGTTCAAGAAAGCTTTAAATGTGTTCTTAGGAAGCAGCGTCAACAAAACGGCCCTTAACTTCCAAGTTTCTCGATTTTTCACTTCCTTGTCTTTTAAAGTGTTTCAAAATCATAGGCTTCTCGCAAAGCTGCAAATATCTCCATAGTTTTCATCTCCGTTTCTGGTAGGTTGCACAATTGATGTGGTGAAGGTTGTGCTTCGGTAAATTATTGTGTAGAGGTTTATTTGCTGGATCTATCTTGCATGAAGTCCTTTTGCCGCAGTTGTAACTTGGATCTGGAATGTGAATGAATTAGCCTATTTTGTGTGAACAACTTTCTGATCTATTTCAGATGAGCTGAACCCATAGGGAAGTTGTTATGTTTCTGTCTCAAGTGTTTTTCTATTTTTATTCTTAATTGATTCATGAGTTGAGTTATGTTTTATTAATTATCTTTTAATTAAAAAGAGTGTTGAGAAAATCCTCTGTTAAGGTTAACACGAGTGAGTCGTGTTATTGGGTGTGAAATTCTTTCACAAGAAGTGAGGCTGAGAGATAGTATCAAGGGTTGAGTGGTGTCGGCTCAGTAAAGCCTTGGTTAAATCTATTATACTTCGTGAAAGTGATTAAGCTGGGTGAGGGCCCCGCAAACATAGGCAAGGTGTGCCAAATTGTGTTACCAAATTTTCATTGTTTATTTATTTTTAGATCTTTTAATTTTTCGTTTTTTTGCTAGAAACGAATTGGAAAGTTTGGGAAACTACTACTTGTTCGGTTTTTCGTTGATGATTAATAACGTCTCTGACCTACAATATTAAACAATTTAAATTGCATTATAACAAATTGCAATAATAATTAGAATTATAATCTCAAATGTTGAAATATAAGTGAGAGTTTGTCTCACATGAAAAGAATATATGGCCTTGAGCATGCATATAGGCCTAGTGAGTTACTCCTCCTATTACCAATTGGTTTTAAGATGAAACCTTACTTGAGCTTATATGTGGTGTAACTTTCCTCATAGAGTAGACCCATAGGTCCATTGTAAATTTAACATGGTATCAGAGCAGGTTGCTCTTAAGTTACTCGTCACCACCTTAATACGATATACTATGTCATAGGTTAGGCCTTAAATTAGCTCACACGTGAGGGGAACGTGATGAAATATAAATGGAAGTTTGTTCCATATGGAAATAGTATATGATCTTAAGCATACATATAAGCCTAGTGAGTTACTTCTCTTATCACTAATTGGTTTTATAATGAAACATCATTTGAACATGTATTTGTTTAGTTTATTTGAGTTTCATCTTACAAAATTGAACAACAATTACGAACTCTTCGTTGTAAATTATAATTGTTATATTTATTATTCTTTTTATTTGATATTTTGTTGTAATTATTATTTATTATATAAAGAAAGTTTAACTTTGTGTTGTTTTTAATTTTATATTTTATGATGATTAAATGATTTTTTTCGTATTAATTGTAATTGTTATTATATGTGAAAATAGTATTAATAAAATTAAATAAAATGTTGTTATTTTAAATTTCTATTGTTATAATTTTTAGAAATATGGTTAACGTAAAATTATAAATTATACAGTATAACATATTGAAGAATTTTTTAACAATTTTATAAAAATTATGAATTATTTTATAATAGTATGTATTAAAATTAAGTTCGGCATACGGATTTAAAGAGAATGATAGAGGAGTGCCATCTCGTAAAATTATCACCGATTCATAGGAAATGATTAGCATGCGTTTCGAATATAGAACTTTACACCTTAGACGACATAGGGCCATACAGGCAA
Organism: Erythroxylum orinocense; assembly: GCA_025531955.1. NCBI lineage: Eukaryota > Viridiplantae > Streptophyta > Magnoliopsida > Malpighiales > Erythroxylaceae > Erythroxylum > Erythroxylum orinocense. The sequence continues at coordinate 2,971,701 of JANZLX010000002.1, read as the reverse complement.
AGCCTGCACTTTCATTCGACAAAACGATGTGAGCAGAAGTTCAAAATTTGGTCAGCATAAGTGGGTCGAGCTCTTCCGTGTTCTGGATCAATACGCTCAAGTTGCAGTCGCGGACTAATTCATTAGCCGGAGAAGGGAAACGTTGTTTGATCCTGAGCTGAGCCTCCTTTATAAAATCTGATATCAATACGTTAACGTATTAAGACTCCAAATTCATTCATTAAAACGTAATATTCTCTTTTTCCTGGGAAAATACATAAGATTAGAGGACGAGATTCCATGATTAAATTAATGGTTTCTTTGCCTTTTATTCATATCACTCACTATTTTTTAAGTCATAGTATTTTATGTAGCACAAGTTTCACACTTGTTTAAGGGTTTTTGAACCATCTAGATAGACATTGACTTCATGGCAAGGGATGTTCCATTAGTCCCTTAATCACCGCATTCATTTAAGACTGGATTCATACTAGCCTACTCTGCAAGTAATATAAACGCTTTCTTCCACACCCTCATACATACCTCGAACCTGATTGGAGTCGCGTAAACACTTACAAGGACTGAAATACGGCTGATACCTAGGGTTAAAGACGCGCGCTCACAAAGAGTTGTAGGCTAGCTGGTCTAGCAAGAAATGACCTAAGAAGGAATGGCCGCCATTTAAGTTTTGTTGGAAGCAGAAGGAGGAAGAGTCAGAGCGAACCAAGATGTTGACCTCGTTTATGTAGGCATGTTAGGTAAGAAGACAAGTTGGCCAATAAACTATGTCGGATTTGGATTAAGTAGTTCAATTAATTAGAAACATATAATTATACGAAGGAACCAATCTGTTTAATAAATATAAAAGCCCATTGTGGTATTATTAAATTTAAGAAAATCAGTCATAACAAAACATCACCACTTCGCTTTCGAGAGTCGAGATCGGGAGCTAGAAACAGCGAGGAGAATAATGCTTTCCTTCTTATGGTTGTCTGTCCTTCTGATTCAAGCCAGACAACTAGCCACCGCCCAACAACCTTCCATCAACATATTTATCCTCGCCGGACAGAGCAACATGGCCGGTCGGGGAGGCGTACTCAACCACACAAAGTCCGACCGTGTGACCTGGGACGGCACTGTACCTCCACAGTGCCAACCAAATCCATCAATTTTCCGGCTAACCGTCAGCCTCGCATGGGTCACAGCTCATGAGCCTCTCCATGTCGACATTGATTACAGCAAGACTAATGGGATTGGACCAGGTATGCCATTTTCCAATGCCATCTTGACCCAAGTTCCAAACTTTGGAGTGGTAGGTCTCGTGCCGTGTGCCGTTGGTGGGACTAACATACAACAATGGGCCAAGGGAGGCTTTCTTTACCAACAGTTGGTGAGAAGGACTCAGGCGGCGTTGAACACCGGTGGGGTGCTCAGAGGAATGCTATGGTATCAAGGAGAATCTGACACGATTACAAAAGAGGACTCCGATGCGTATAAGGGTAGATTAGAGAAGTTCTTCACTGATGTCCGTACCAATTTACAGCATCCTTCGCTCCCAATTTTCCAGGTATGGATCAAAGTGTGATGTAACTTTGAGTGTCGACAGCTTTTTCCGAACTTCTAAGATTGGGAAAATGTGCAGGTGGCTCTAGCATCGGGACAGGGACCATATTTGGAGACTGTGAGAGAAGCTCAATTGGAAATGAACCTTCCCCACGTGCATTGTGTCGACGCCAAGGGACTACCGCTAGAACCCGACAGATTGCATCTCACAACACCGGCTCAGGTTAAGCTGGGTCGGATGTTGGCCGACTCATTTCTGGAGTCCTTATCAAACTCATCAACACATCTAGGAAGCAATTATGCAGAAACAGCTTCTAATTTTATACCGACCTTCTTTTTTCTAGGTCTATTAACTACAACCTTTTTACTTACGGTTTAGGCCTTTACACAGCCCTACAATTCAATTATTGTATTCACAACTAACACACGACATGCGAGATTGGCATCCATTTAATCGGTGTATTTCGTAGATTTCAGTGATGAGTCATTTGTAACGTATTGTTTATGTGAATAGAGAATAAAGTTATTGCCAGAGAAATTCGCACATGTTATCTTGTAAATGTTGAGTGTAGATCTAACTCATCAAGTCAACAAAGATGGCAATAGAATGACGACCCTGATATGACTGTCTAACTAAACTAAAATTGACTGTACAACATCTCTGCCATGACTTACTGTCAACATGGGACCACAAAGGCAAGCTGCAACTAAATAATATGCACGAAGCATCTAATTTGGCAACCAGAGTGGGCTGAGCTCTTTACTTAACCCTTCCTGTTCTGGATCAGTATGATCGAGTTCATTTCACTTGAGGTCCATGAAATATGGATTCTTTCAATAGCACATGGACAATTGTTGTAACTTGCTCAATATGGAGAATATAATTACATTATAGGTCCATTTACCAACCTGCAACCAATCTGTTTTTTCCATTAGGAGTGTGACAGAGACAATTTATCAAGCAAATTCCAAATTTTCCTGCTTTAAGGCCGTTCCAGGGAAATCATCATGAACGATGTATACTAACTAAATTTCCTTTTAGGCAATTGGAATCTCTATGTCTACCACAAAGCAATCCTTCCACCATCCATACCATTTAAGTGCTACCTCAACATTATCTACAGTTTCTTCAAAAAATTCAAATCAGAGAAAGACAAAGTTGTAAGCAAAAAAATCTTATCTTTATTTGATTAAGACTAAATTATTATTATCTTTATTTGATTAAGACTAAATCATTAAGCCGCTTCTTTAAACGTGATTTGAAAATTTTCTGAACAGATGTCTCTACATTCCCTACAAAGCTCTGCTCAACAATGAGTGGCACAACAAAACTGGCGTCGTCCGTTGTGGAGATCCACGAAAACACCAGTGCAATGTCGAGGGTATTGTCAGTATTCGTAGTTGTGTTGCTCATCCCATGTTTGCGTTCAGCGACTGACGGTCCCAAGGACATCTTCATTCTGGCAGGCCAAAGCAACATGGCCGGTAGAGGAGGCGTCGAAAATGGCAACTGGAACGGCTACGTTCCACCTCAGTGCACGCCGAATCCGTCCATCTTTAGATTCAATGCTCAGCTCAAATGGGAAATCGCTCGCGAGCCACTTCATGCAGACATTGACACCGGCAAAACTTGTGGGGTTGGACCAGGAATGGCGTTTGCCAACGCAATGATTGCTGATGGCTCCAAGCACGGCGCAGTTGCTGTGGGTTTGGTCCCTTGCGCTGTTGGTGGGACCAAAATCAGTGAGTGGTCTCGTGAAGCGAGACTGTACGGTAAGTTGGTGACCAGAGCTAATGAGTCTGTGAAGAATGGTGGAACTATTAGAGCCGTTTTGTGGTATCAGGGGGAGAGTGACACGGTGAAGAAACAAGATGCCACAGATTATAAGAAGAAAATGGAAAAGCTCATCATGAACCTGCGTTCAGATCTCAACATTCCATCTTTACCTGTAATCCAGGTTTGCCATTCTATTTTACCTTTCTATTTTTGTGATTTTTGCGAATTCTCTGACTTCATACCAATTGAAGCATCAGGCTGTGGGATGTAACAGATTTAATGATCAATCAAGTATGGTATTTAAATTCAAGCGAGACTGGCAGAGTTTTCCAGGAGAATATTCGACGGCAGGCATCAATTGGCGAAAAAGCTGCCGATGAGAAAATTAACATAAAGAAACCCTATCTTGTTTCTTTCTCAAGATTGAAGAAAACTATGTTCAAATATAATCTCAAGTAATTTAAAATCTCACCCTCTTCAGCCTGTCCCCAAGACATCATTAGTGTTGCGGCCACGCCAATATGAGTGCTGCCGTCCACTATACAGAATGTTCTCTGTTTTGCTTTAGTACTTCCCGAAAATGATTGACAAAGACCCACATGAAACATAACTCTGCCATTCTTATTTCAAAACGATATGTCGTTAAAGATTTTCTGTAGCAGCTGAAGGTTATAATTATTGGCTACAGGTAGCACTTGCATCAGGAGAAGGCAAATTCATAGAGATCGTGAGGAAAGCTCAGCTTGGAATAAACCTGCCCAACGTCAAGACTGTAGATGCCAAAGGACTCACCCTCAAAACAGATCACCTGCACCTTACTACCACTTCTGAGGTTCAACTTGGTCTGAAGTTGGCTCGTGTCTTTCTTACATGGCTCAGTCATGAGCTATCAACAAGCTAGTGGTCCAAATTTAATGGGCATGGTGGAACTGAAATGAAATGTACCCCCCGTCTGTTGTATATTCATATACATAGATGAAATGAAAACCATGTTATTCTTGATGTGTATACAGAAAAGGATAATGTTAGAAGACTTGCATCAAAAGCAGGAAATATTTGGAAGCACTGACAGAATAAATGTAATCTTAAATGGGCTCAATTCCAGATTAGTCCAATACGAAGGATGGGGCAAACCAGGTCCAGGGGTTAGTTTTGATCAGGCTCATTCATTCTAGAAAACTTGACTATGGTAACGTGTCGATCTACCTGAGATGATCATCAATAAGGCAACCAGGAACAGCCAACGAATGTAGTACGTGTCCATCACATATTACTAGCGTGTAAAAAAAACAGAAGATGTTAAATACAATTTAGCACTTACCTGATCGAAGAGGTGGCTTCAACAAGTTATCTGAAGTTGCTTGCCATCATGAAGACAAACGTATTGCATTACTTCGTGTTATACATTCATTAAAATTGAAAAACGATTAGTAGTAAGTGTCTCTCTGATGCATTTGGCAGGGAACAGAGAAGATTAACGAAGCAGGAGCAACAGAGACCAGGGTGGATACGGTAGACCACCGGTTGCAGGCGGGTCAAGAGGGAGAAACCCGTCACGAGAAGGTGGGAGTGGTTCATCTTACTCGGCATAAGAGAGATTCTGGAGGCGGCGGCGGCTTGCTGAGCACTGCAGCTGCTGCAGTGACAAACACCTTTAAGTCCGCTAGAGATGCTGTTATGGGCAGTGGTAAGGACAAGCCTACCAAATGACTATTTTAGGTCATAATATATCAGTATGTTAAGTTATTAGCACTAATAAATGTACCTGTCTGAGTTTGGCGAGTAGTTAACAGTAATCTGTAATTACTAATTAAACTTTGCGTATTACTAAAATAATTTTTAATAAATTTAACAGTCTCAGTACAAACTCCTAAATCCTAATTGATCACGTAGCTTTAAGAAGCTATCCAACTTGAGTGGTTTAGTCATTATATCAGCCACTTGTTCCTGCATGCCGCAATGCACAAACTCCACTGTGCCATTCTCTGTGAGTTCTCGAAAAAATGAAACTGCACGTCTATGTGTTTTTTGCGACCTGGATTCTTAGAAAGTTTAATTGTAGAGCTGCTATCACAATGGAGATATGGATTTGCTGAACTCCGCCTCTGTTGTAGATAAACTCACCACAGGTTGTTTTTTTGATAACCAAGATATTGCTCCTTAACTTAATAAAAACACATAACTCTTTGTCTTTTACATCTTTAGCATAATCACTGTCGGTGTAGGTAACAAGTTCATCATCTCCCCCCCTTTTTGTAGAAGATTCCAAACTCAGTTGTTCCCTTCAAATAGCTTAACACCTTTTTTGTAACTTGTAAATGTACCTCAGTAGGATTCTCCATATACCTTCTCAACACGAATCTTAAAATTTTTTAAAAAAACAAAGGCTTCTGATTTTTCTGTCAAAAAATAAACCCATATCTTTCTACTTAAAGTCATCAAGGAAAGTAATCAAATACCATTTTTTGCTGTTAGATATAAGCTTGACTGGTCCGCAAATGTCAACTTGTACCGGCTGCAAGATTTGGGAAGCTCTCCAGATGCCATTCGTTAGAAATGACTGTCTTTGTTGTTTTCCTAAGAGGCAATCCTTGGACCAAAAGGTTGATCTCCAACTCTAAGGGTCCCAGTCGCAGGCCCGACCACCGCTGAAGGATTGAATCACAGTTTGATCTTAGGCAGTCTCCTAGTAGAGCGGTTATTTCCTCCCGTCACCGGGAGTCGAACCTTGAACCTTGGATCAAATGACCCTTAAAACTCAAGTGTCCGTATCTACGATGCCAAAGTTGTTCTATATCTTCTGTAGTTGTTTTATAACAAGTAGATATAATAGGCGGACATGTAGCATTGAGGATAAACATTCGATTCGAGGAGATCTTCCTATCCATGAACATTCGATTCGAGGAGATCTTCCTATCCATGATTAAGCCTTTCTCATAATGAGAGACTTTGCACCTTCCATGCTGAAATAGGATGGCAAGCCCCTTTTCTTGCAGTTTCCCAACACTTAACAGATTGTTCTTTAGTTCTGGAACGTAAAATACGCCTGTGATAATTCGTATGAATCCATTCTCTTGCAGCCTTATATTACCCCTTCCTATTACATCTATCCTTGAGTTGTTGCGCAGCTTCACAATATCTCAAAATTTTTCATCAAGATCTGAGAAATATTCCTTCTTACTACACATATGATTGCTACATCCCGAGTCGATTAACCATGTTTCATCTCTGTTGGCATATGTAGCGTTGGCATTATCTACATATGCCATCAGCAACATCTCTTCTTAATTCTCTACGTAGCAAGGTTTTGAAATTTGAATTGGACATAGAATCGGAAGTTTTACGGCATCGGTGCAACGTCATAATTATGTAATAATTACATTTAATTATATATAATATTAGTGATATTAAAAAATACAAAAATATGTCAAATAAAAAAAAATACAAAATTTATTGAACCAATTGTCAAGCTGAACCGGTTCGACCGATCAATTGAACGGTTTTGACTGGTTCTCACTGATTCAATTACAAATAGATTTTTAGGAATAAATCAGACTGAATAATCAACCGGTCATCAACCGATTTTCAAAACAATGCTAAATAGTGAGCCTCCTCTTTGGTTGGACATTCCCATTGAAAATGTCCTAGCTTATGAAACTCCACTGTGGATTTGTCAAAGCTTTGTCTGCCTCTTCCCCATCCTCTTCCTCTACCCAGACCGCAACCTCTTCGTCTTGTTTGATCTCCATGAGTAATCTTCAAAGCATGTTCTTCTTTAGCATGTGAACACGTGTTGTTCATGTAGAAGCAAACTGTTTTGAAATTCATCAATCGTTAAGGTAGTTGTATCATTAGACTCCTAAGTGGAACACACAACATAATCAAATTGGGGAGTCATAGGTCTCAAAATTTTTTCATTCACATCATCTCCTTTGAATTGACGGAATGGAATCTTTTCACCAAGCCTGTCGTGCTCGGACATAGACGGGTTTTAGGCCATCTCCAACTAAGGCACCAAATTTGGTGTTTTGGTGTCAAAAATTCACTCCAATCAAGACATCAAATTTTGTTGGTGCAATTTGATGTGTTACTATTCATTGTACCAAAAGTATAAAAAGATAACTTTATCCCTTTATTTTTTAGCATTTTTCTTTTATGTCCTTATCTCAAATTGATTTATTTACATAATTTACTTTGTAATTAAAGTTAACATATTTATTACTTTAC
>JANZLX010000002.1:2943375-2954265 GCA_025531955.1 Erythroxylum orinocense | reverse complement strand
TTACAATATTTTAATTAATTAATAATTATATTTTAATTGATTAATTAATTACAATAGTTTAATTAATTATAGTCTAAATAATTATTTAATTAATTTCACCATTTCTCTCTCCCATTCCTCTAGATTATGAGGGAATGGAGGTTTGCCCAAAACCAAGGAATGAAACTCTTAGGTCTTCAATGATAGGTTCATACCAACCATTAATTTTCATTTCATACTCATACCTCTTTTTTCATACCCCTCAAACAAGCACACCCTTAGTCTACAATCTTATGATATGATATAATTTATATACAAACAATTAAGCAACTAAATAGAGGATTTGTCACCTTAAAATAATGATGACGGAGAATTTTTTATTATTTTTAATTAGTAATAATTTAAGAAATGATCTAAATAAAGTAAATTTATATTTGAAAATTTTAATTTAAATATCAATTACTTGAATTATAAAAATGCATATATATGTTAAATCAAACCACTACAATATTCTTAATATTTCGATAATTATAACATATTATACGTTAAGCTTGATATATGACTATATATTATTTACTTGAAGAATTTAATATAAATTAAAAAATTTATTTATTGAATTAAAATTATAACATAGAGTAATTGTCGGCATGTTAAGAACTTAGTAAGTCGTGTATAAAAAAGAAAAAGAAAAATTAATTCAAATTAAGTTAGACTTAATTGCAAAATTGAAGAGATTTTTAATTTTTAATTTTAATTTTAAATAGAGTTAAATTTTAATTGTAGTTACATTATACAAAAAAATATTTTTTATAAAAGGAAAATACTTATAAATCTCTATAAAAAATTGAGTTATCTTTATTAAAGATGCAATTAATAGTTGAATATTTAAATAATTTGTTGTTGATATACTAAATCATGTTTATTTTTAATCTTGTTATTTTCTAATTCATGTCTTATGTTATTGTATTAAAGACATAACCTTCATTAAGGGATTGTCGAGTTGGTGGAATGGGAGACATAAGGTTAAAAGATTATGTATTTGATTGATCGAGCCTATCATACGAGGCTTGTTTAGTGCGAAATATTCGGATGACATAATTTGCAGATTATTATGTCAATCCAAAGATTTATTGAGTGCGCATGCAAAAGATGGTTGTTGCGAGTAAAATTAAAGGCATAACGTAAAAATTACTTCCACCCTAATTTGATCCTGATTGATACTTTAATAAACTTACTTCTATTTTTCATAAACAAGGAAAATTCAAACAAAATCGATGAAACGCAAATGATCCCAAATTTGATCTCAAGAGTTCCAACATCTTTTATCAAGCCAAAGGCAAGTGAAGTGAGTCCAGTTAGTCATTAGGAAGGAAAGTGAATCCAAAGTCTCGGGTTCAAGTCTCGATAGTGACAGTGTGAGAGTTCATCCAATGTGGTAACTCTTTGTGCGCACTAAATACTGAGCCGTCTTCCTAAGAAGCTGGCTAGGATTAAACCGTACTTTACTCGTCACTGCTTTATCAGGTCGGAGTTTGAGACACCTGAAGTGGGCGATCCACCTTTTGAGTCCAAAGCCGAAGGCAACGCATCTTTATAAATTGCAAGGATCACAGAGTGCAGACTTTGGGAAGGCAACATAGCAATGTAGCGGAAAGAAATGATGATTACCCATGACGGTAAAGTCGGACGTGGTGTAGAATATGTAAGCAAGGCGAGGCCTCGATGTTGAATGAATGAAACTAACAACATACAGGCTACAGCTGCTTCATTTAGCTCTTCCTCAACATAATAACAGCAGTTGAAATCACCGTACCAACAGAAACTATGGGACCATGCTCGTCCTTGCTTCCTACTTGGGCTTGAGTATGAAGCCCGACGAGAATGGACCACCCAGTCCAAGCAGTATTGGGCTTTACTTTACATTAAAACACTCAAACAACAACTTTTCAAATTTTCAATCTCTAGAATTCCCAATTTAGACATTGGGACGTTAAAAGCAGGGATGATAATAAGCCAAACCGAACTTAGACTTAGGGCTTTAACTTAAATTAACCGACCTATTTTTTTAAATTTAGAAGTAAAGAATGACCCTTTTTGTAGTTATCAAATTTTAGGTCAGGTTACGTTTGAACAACCTAAGCTCGAGCTCAAACATAGACTGAAACCTAGTCTTGTCAAACTGGGAATGACTTCGTTAATTTTGGACCGAAGCAGAGTGGGGATCGGCTCATCGGGCCTAGGCCTGGGCCCAAATATCATTTATAATTAAACTACTTCAATAAATTAAAAAACGACAAAGTAAAAATAGAAAGATTTATATAACATAAAAGATTAGTTCCACTTATTAAAAATAAGGTATTGTTTTGAATTATTGAAAATTTTAAAAATCTTTTTAATATAAATAATAATTGAATAAGGATAAATAATTGGGCAAAGTGATCCTATGCGATGCCCTCATCCTAAACCTTCTGTCTCTTGACACCGGGTCTAACAATTGACGCAAGGGGAACGTGAAGTCCACAGAAATGGAATGGGAACGACCTCACTCTGTGAAATCCTGAGCGTGGGAGACTTTCTAACCAATAATGTTATCGTATTAAAAAATCCAGGGGAAAAGATAAACAAAAGGGAAAGGAAATAAAACGCCACGAGAATGGGGACACGTGAAAGATCATCAGAAAAAAAAAGCCAAATGAAATCCATTTTCAAGTCCGAGGAAGGAGAAACGGAGAAACACCAAGTAGTATTCTCTGTTGGAGGAGTAGCTCCACTTGCGTGGCGCTCAGGCTAAGGGCGTATTGACGACCGTCCATCTTTAATAGTATACTTGGATGGGCCAATCAAATTCATCGGCAGCGATTCCGAGCCGCCGTGAATCTCTACACCGTAGTTACCGTTCTAGACCCAAATCAATTTTCACCATCGCGTTGATGCAGATAGAAGAGTTGAATGATGATGAGCTCACGGACGGAGTCCGTGATTATATCTCGAATCTACCTGACGACTGTTTGGCTTGCATTTTCCAGTTTTTGGGCTCCGGTGACCGGAAAAAATGCTCTTTGGTTTGTCGCCGGTGGTTAGAAGTGGAAGGAAAGAACCGTCAACGTATCTCTCTCAACGCGCAGGCGGATCTCTTGCCGTTGATACCAACTCTGTTCTCGAGATTTGATTCCGTCACCAAACTCGCTCTCAAATGCGACCGGAGGTCCGTGAGCATCGACGACTCTGCGCTGATATCTATCTCCGAACGATGCAGGAACCTTACGCGTCTCAAGCTCCGCGCATGTCGCGAGCTCTCAGACGCCGGAATGACAGAGTTCGCGAAGAATTGTAGAGGATTGAAGAAGCTGTCATGTGGATCTTGCGCTTTTGGAGCCAAAGGAATGAATGCGATTCTGGAAAACTGTTCGTCTCTGGAAGAATTGTCGGTAAAGCGGTTACGTGGAATCAGCGACGGAGGTGCGACCGAGCCGATAGGGCCAGGATTAGCCGCAGCTTCGCTAAAGACGATCTGCTTAAAGGAGCTTTATAATGGACTGTGTTTTAGTCAGCTTATAGGAGGTTCAAAGAATCTAAGGAGTTTAAAGCTTTTTAGGTGCTCTGGTGATTGGGACATGCTTCTTCAACTGGTTGCCGAAGAAGTCAAAGGTCTGGTGGAGCTTCATCTAGAAAAGCTTCAGGTTAGCGACGTTGGTCTTGCAGCAATCTCCAATTGTTTGGACCTAGAGATCCTGCACCTAGTGAAAACCCCTGAGTGCACTAATTGTGGGCTTGTATCGGTGGCTGAGCGTTGCGGGGTCTTGAGAAAGCTTCACATTGATGGGTGGAAGGCGAATCGGATTGGGGACGAAGGATTGGTTGCTGTGGCTAAGAATTGCCCTCATTTACAAGAGTTGGTACTTATTGGTGTCAATCCTACTAAGGACAGCTTAGAAATGTTAGCTTCAAATTGCCAGAATTTAGAGCGTTTGGCATTGTGTGGGAGCGATACTGTTGGTGATGCCGCAATTTCGTGTATTGCAAACAAATGTATTGCCTTGAAAAAGCTTTGCATTAAGAGTTGCCCGGTTTCAAATCATGGAATGGAGGCTCTTGCTACTGGGTTCCCTAATTTGGTTAAAGTGAAGGTCAAGAAGTGTGGGGGTGTGACTTGTGATGGTGCCGATTGGTTGAGATCGGCTAGGGGGTCTCTTGCTGTGAATTTGGATAGTGGTGAACCTGAGCATCAGGATGCTAGTGCTAGTGATGGTGGGGTGCAGGATAACGGAGTTGAATTTCCTTCAGCAGCAATTCAAATTGCAGAGCGGATTGTTGCATCGAGCCGTACTGTGCGATCAAATTCGATCAAATCAAGATTAGGTCTTTTTAGTGGAAGGGGTTTTGTTGTTAGCACATTGAGAAGGTGGTCAGGTGCTGGTAACAGTTCGCGAAGCTAGTAGCAGTTGATAAGCTAATTAGATTAAGATTTATCCACAAATTTCAAGTGAAGATCGCAGGACTGGTAATGTCATTGGAAGCAGTCATTCAGGGTTTCTGATTGCATTGTTTTGCGTTTGTATTATCTGGCTCTTGCTTGTGTAGTGTGTATTTTCCTTTGACTTTCTAATTGAGCCCTATTGTCAAGAAAGTAAAGGTTTATGCATTGTTTATTCGTTATTGATTTCTGATTTTTACATTTTTCGAGTGATTGAGAAATTGGCATTATTCTTTTTATTTTAAACATCTACCTTAATGTATTCTGCGAGTGGTATGCACTGATCATTTCAGTTTGGATATTACGAGCTAAGAATAGCATTGCTAATCAAATACCGAAAACTTAAGGCATCCATTGTAGGAGGCAATTACCCTTGTCCAGTTTCTTCGGCTCTCTGTAAGTACGTTTCAGATTTATCCTCTTTATCTTAGCCTGTCAAAACTGAAATGAGATTGTTCCAGTTCAATTCAGAAATGTTTTTGCTCTTTTGGTAAGATCAAGTTAACTTTTCTAAGTCTGTTCCAGCTGTATTTGACTTCATTGTGTCACCTTGATGTTTCATTATGCGTCCTTATTAAATTCCACCATCACACTTCATCATTGGGAAAATTCCTGCATCATTTCGTCAACGAGCTTGGCAGGTTTATATTAGCACTGAAAGGAAATGACGCCTATCAGGATGGGGAATTGGCATGAATGATTGTGGTAAAGAAGGGAGAGATGTAACTTGAAGCGCGGTAATTTCCTTGTGTAAGGTAGTACCCACGTGGAACTAGGCCAGGTTTTGCATGATTGTTATTTCAAATCAATTAGGTTTTATGTCCTGTCTCCGCTTGGACATTTGAGGTTACACATATTTGGAATTCTCCTAGGAATTCCCGGCAGTTGTGTCAGCTTTGAAAAGGGTGGAACCTTCCATGCTTTCTTCCAGGTGTTAAGACTCTGAAAGACAGATAACTTGCACGAATCTTCAAATTCAAGCTATGCTAAGTTGCTAACAGGTAGGTCACCTAAAACAAACTCATGTTCTACTATCTTTGTAAATCATTAAACCTAGAAGAACACTAAAACCTATGACGTATGGACTAAGTCTGAGAACACGCCTTGGGACTATTTGCATACCATTTCGTTAGTGGCCAAATATTCATTATTAAACATGAGAAGATCGTTGTAACTAATGGTTTCTGACTCACTCCTTATTGACGAGTTGTTGTCACGCCTTTACTTTTTCACTTTAATCACATTTTACACGACGAGTAGTCATTTTATATCCTTTATTTTTTTCACTTTAATCACAATTTGCACGTTTGCTGGTTGCGTTTCCAAGTTGATTTGTGGCTGCTTTTCCTTTTTCTTTTCTCTTGTCTATTTTTTACTCGATTATATATTGAATTATTCGCACCTAGACCAGGAAATACCCTTAACTGTATATCAATCCAACTTGTCATTCAGACCTTTTTTCCACTCCGTGTATCAGATTCCTTCTAACTACATCTACATGTTATCTGTAAAGCTTCCAATGCTTTTAGCCCCAAGGTCCCAGCCTATACAAGCGCGGAAAAGCACTTAACTAGAGCTTTTTAGGTTGTGAATCATTAAATCTTTTATAATTTAATATCTAAAGATAGTTAATGTTTGGCTAAGCTTCTGCCCGATTCGGCTCGTCCAGAGATTAATGAACTCACTTCGAACTTGAGTGTGTTTTGACTCAAGTTTAGAGGTTTTTGTTTTCAATTTCGAATTTCTGAATATGCTAGGCCTTCAGTCTGACTTGAAGCATAAATTTTAAAAGAAAAAGTCTGAACTTGAGTGAAAGCACTGTCAACTCAAGCCACTTCCATGCATCTCAAGTCAAACCTGACAAGTTTTGCCTTTAAAATAAAAAAAATTAGATTAAAACAATGTAATTTTAAATAAAATAATGTTATTAGGGTATTACGATTCTCTTGTTTCTTGGCACTTCAGACATTCGTCTATTTGGCGAGGAGGAAGATTACTCTACTTGAAGAGATGAAGAGGTGAAGCTGTTGCAGTTCTCTAAGCCCATGTAATGACTTGGCCGATCTTTTATCTCAGTTCAGGCTTTTTCATTTCATAATATATACTCAAAACTATATGAAGGGAACTGAATATCTTAAAGAGTATTACAATTCAATGCTTTTGATGTCTACAGCAAGCTGTATACTAAGAAAAAAACTGATGTAATAATCCATTTAGCTTGAAATTGCAACAATTGATATGGATGAAGGATGGGTGATGCCTTTCACTCTGACCTTTTGAAGCTTTACATGCATTGCTACACTGCCTCAGATGCATGACTTGTTGAACCTTTAATTGAAGCAAAGCTTGGTGACAGATGTTTCCTTTTAATTTACCTTCTTTTCCTTCTTAGCTTCTGGCTTCTGATACCAAACTATTTGACTGAGGATAGTACCATTTGTGATGGCACCAAGTGCAGAGCCCATAATAACTAAAGGAAAGTTAAGGACAACAAAATGATACCCAAGTAATATTGAGACTTAAGCAATGTTTCTTCTCAACATGTTGCTCATTGCTTTAGCTTGTATAGTATAACTAATGGCGTATATATACTTCAAGGGCATCAAGTCTCACTGTAATTAAATCAGAAGCAGTACATCACGCAAGAGGGCAAAGGTTATGACACTGGCCTAAAAGAAATAAAGCATTGCTTATTTCTTCCAAGCAAAACCTCAAAACTTGACATGCACCACTTTCAAAAGGAAATTATAATAGTTCACTAAAATAAGGATACCACTTGTTGGGGCCTTTTCCTGCATGCTGGTAAAAACCCTAACTGGAAATCAAAAGGTAAAAAGATTATTTTTTTAAAAAAAAGATAGAAAACATGTCAAAATTTTACGACTATAATATTTTTGGGTAGATATAAAGACATACAGAAAAATAAAAAGGACTCACCAATAGAGCCAGCAAAATTCATCAAACATGTCAAGAAGCTGAGTTCTCCAGTGCTTTTGTTCTGCTCAAACAGCATTTTCACATTATCAAATTGAAAATGTAACCTTCAAATTCACTACGAAGAAAATCATAGAAGAAAAATTGCAAATTCAGACAGCAAGCACAATATGCTACTCTCTTCTGTGCATATGTTTAAATTCTGACTGATAATAATCTACTCGCCTACTAATCCAACCATTTTTGTCACATCAAGAAAATCCCAATGAGGAATTTCATGTCACTGGTGTCCAAATAAATTAGCAGACAACATAAAATAAGGCATGGGAATAACATGATGGGCCTAGTAAGCTTTATGTACACTTATGGATGATCAATGATGACCAGATTGAAGTCTTGTTGGACAAATTGAAATAACTCGAGCTTCTTATGATGAACTTCTTGTGGTTAGCACCAAAGAAAAAACCACGGAATAGCCCTCCCACTCAGTATACATTACTTATAAACTTAACAAATAAAACTGCATTGCAACCTCTAATCCTTGCAACACGGCATTGCAACACTCAACAGATAAAACTGCATTGCAACACTCAAGAAAATGGATATTGATACGGGGTTCAGGTATGGATGCTGAAAATTATTTCTGAGAGAAAAATATAATCCAACTCCTGCATGTGATGAGTCAATCTGATGAAGTACTGACTGCTAAATGCAAAGTTTAACTTCCCCAAATAGAGAATTTAGAAGCATTCACCAATTAAAAGCTTAAAAGTCCGATATTCTATACTTACAGAAAAGTTCTCCCAGATCTGTGGTATCCTAGCAAAGAGAAAAATAGCATGTTGGGAGGCCTGCAACAGATTGTCCCCTCATTAGGTATGCTACAGATACAGGAAAGAATAGAGTGAAGAAGAACCAAACTTAACATTCTTCCTGTTGTCCTTGGGTTATTACAGGGGAGGAAGTGCAGCTGGAGAGCCGAGTAGGGTATTTGGGGAATTCGTACAACAGGGTATTAGGGGAGTTAAGACAGACAAATAAGAGAATAGCCACTTACATATAGAGCTTCAAAAAGAACAGGATTAATTTGACCAGCCAAAATAGTTGGTGCCACAGCAGAATATCTGAAACGCAACAAGAAGAAATAAGTTATTCTAACTGAAATTCTTGCAAGTTCCAAGTTTGAAGTATGGCTGATTCATGTCATGGCACCCAGAGGTTGTGAAAAGTAGTAGATAATACAAACCAAAATAATTGGTCTGAAACAAAAGCAGATAAGAAATAGCAACTTACAGTAATGGTCTGATCCATGTCATGGCACCCAGAGGTTGCGAGAAGTAGTAGATAATGGAAATCAAAATAATTGCTGCAAAACAGAAGCAGAAAAGGAGTGCATTATATGTTTTAAAGTTTCTGTATGCCATAAAAAATCATAAAAAGAGCAATATCAATTTTGAATAGACCGAATCAACATGGTGAATCACCAAAACATGATGTCATCTAGAAGAATGCTGAATTATCATGCGTAGAATCGAATACATTGAATGACCAAAATGATGAGCAGTCATCTAGCTAGACACTTGTTAGACGCATAGCACGCGCCAATGTACATCAAACATGCATGAAGTACCATACACTAGAAATTCCGTATCTTTTATGACATACAAACTTCATCCAAAATTCAGGTAGCATTGAAGTCATTCCAGTTGTTCAGTGGATTCTTTTAACATGCTTCATGTCAAAGATCAGTCAATGGAGAGAATATCAACTGTGTTTCATTGAGTGCGATGAACACAAACTCTTCTCCTCACCCACCCCAAAAAGTAAAAGACCCGAACTTTATTTGAAAAACCATTTGGATTACTATATGAAACGATAGCAGCATTGAGCAAATTCAATCTGTAGTTGCACACATGCCTCCTGGGATTGTAAAATTAGAGTCCAAATCCAAAATCAATCCCAGATTGTTATAGATCCTTAAACTGTATCCACCATGAAAGCATGGAAAACACTTAGTTTCTTTCAAAATTTAGACAAAATTTCCCACCTAGCTTAATAAGAATACAGTGTAATATCCCAGTATACAAAATAATTTATGGAAGTCATAGAGTAAAAGACGCACCTTGAATCAAAAGAAAAGCCAATTCGCCATAAGCCGAAAAGGGTAGGCCTTTGTGAAGACAATAGGCGAGAGCAATAGTATAACCCACTACTTCAAGCTCAAATGACACCACACTAAGTCCTCTTACGCTTCTGTGCTTCAATATTTTCAATATCTAAAACCACCAACCAATTAAAAATTACACATAACAACCAAATGACAAGCAGAATTCGGGAAGGAAACAAAACCTGAGGGAGTTTCACGGTGGTGGAGGCGGCGACAATGCAATAGCCAAGTAACCTCGAGATAAGAGGAAGCAAACAGTCTTTATCGGGAAACTTGCCTTCGCGGAGAGATCCAATAGCGCAACTGAAATCGATTCCTAAAAACTCCATTCTCTTGTATTTGACTCAGATGGATTTGAATTTGCGGTCTTCAACGCTTGCGAGTTGAAGATCAAACAATATTCAGAGAGACTTCCAACTTCACACAATGGTTGAATAAAGTTGTAGAGTCAAATCTACACGATCAGTTGTACAAAGTTGTTGATGGTGTTACAAAAAATTTGAGCAAGTAATTAACTATTTTATTTATTAAAATGATATTTAATTATTTATTTTATTTGTTAAGATAATAATAATTATTTATTTTATAAATATGAAAAGTGAAAATTATGTATTTAATTGATATCTAAATTTTATTGCTAAAAATACGTTAATATTTAATAAATTTAAATTATATAATTGTGATATTATAGAAATTAAATTGATAAATTATAAATTAGAAAATATAAAAATTTTAATTCTTTTAAGATTATAATAATTACCAATTTAAATCTTTTAAAAAATGTTAAGTCATATTTTTTGTTTATAAATTTTTATATTATTTTAATTTAATAAAATAATTAATGATTTTTTAAAAAAATATACATCAAAATAATTATTAAATTTAAATTTATGAATAATTTTATAAAAATTATATCTTTTACATTTTTTATACTTATAATCTTTTATTTATCAACATAAAGAAAATAAAATTAATTTAATTTCAAATATTGAACTAATTTATATAACATAAGTAGGGTTGTTCTCCGGGACAATCAGGGTCAATTTGTTAAGGCTCTTTCGGGTCACATTCCTGGTTGTGTGGATGCTTATTTGGCTTAAGCAATTTCCATCAAAGAAGCTTTAGCTTGGCTAAAGGATCAGTGCCTGGATAAGATTATCATTGAGTCAGATTGTTTAGAAGCTATTAATAATCTAAATAGCTCTTCTATTAGTTTGTTAGAGGTTGGGACTGTGTTTGTAACATCCCGTTACTGGTATCAAAGGGTATTATGGTAATATTGGGTCAGACTGATAGATTTCATTGCATTCACTGACTGAGCATGCTACTGGCCTCT
>JANZLX010000002.1:2894198-2917873 GCA_025531955.1 Erythroxylum orinocense | reverse complement strand
TGACTACATTCTCATCAGCATCCAAAAAGTTTGCCAACACAAGGGATACATCTTTATGTCATCCTCACATTCTTCATAGGCATACCGTATATGACAATGTAACATCAAGAAATGCAAAAATCTGAATGCACAATCGCATTGTCACACACACGTGCTGAAGACATTCTCCAAAAACTTTATTTGAGACCTTCCTAAAAGAAAAAATCTGAGTAGAGTGACTATCGTGTGCCACCGGATACTAAACCGACCTCCTGAGATACGACATTCTCATGTATCTCCCTCATGGCAAGTTCGTTGCACGAAAATTCACTAAAAAATGGCTTCAGAATGTCTTAATTCCTATTTCCGGTTGATTATCATGCAATCTTAAACAATGAAAATGAGACCCGAGACACGATACCTTCATGCATCTCCCTCATACGTAGTTCGAAGCATGAAAATTCAATTGAAATTGAAATCAGAATACCTTAATTCCTTTTCCTGGAGTTAAACCTTAATTTATTACTAATGTAATAAATCCAGAAAAATAGGAAAAAGTTAATTTATAAATTTCCCAGACCCGAAAACTGACCTAAAACCACCCGGGGTACCTCACGGGAAATCTGGAATTTTTTCAGGTACTGTAGATGATAACGTTAGTAGTCCATATGGCTGACGTCATGCCATCATCGCGATGAAAAACTGAAAAACCTCCATTTCCGGCAATCCTATACCATATAACCGCTTTGATACTACATGTAAGTACGTAGTGGGAGCTTTATTACATACCCCGGATCTACATGAAAGGATAAAAAATGAAAGTAATGCAGAATACCTAGATTTCGGTTCCATCTCTGATTCCGATGCCGATTCCGAGCTCTAAATGTCTCCAAATCCCCCGAGGCCTTTAGTAAAAAGTGCTCATCAACTCATGAACAAGGCCTTTCTACAGTTTCCTCAGGTTCTGAGCTTTCCTAAAGGGTCAAGATCCTTATGCTCGTGAATGACTTCTCTAAGTAATTGTCCACACTAATCGGGACCCATTTTCCACCTGAACTTCGATCCATTAATCTAGATCATTTATTGAGCCACTTTAATATCTTTATCTGGAGCAAATGACGTAACTTAACTGATAATTTATTTAAAAACCAAAATTGCAGTTAATGTTAGTCCAACTTAATGAGACATGGACAAAATTGTCCCTAAGGACAAAAATGTCTAACATCAACAACTTAAGCAAGGGATGGGGTATTGGAAATGGAAACAACATTATCGATCATACAGTGGTAAAAGAGAACAATAATACCTGGGGTCTGTTTAGTTGAGGGGTTGGTAATATAATGAGATGAAACGTAACATATTTCTATTATTTAGTTTAGGGTTTCATAATAGAATGTAACATAATGAGATAGAAGCGGAGGGTTTCATGTGACGTTCCATCCAATCTTAAGAGTGAAAATAAGAAACCTTCGACTCAAAGAATTTAAGATGGAACGTAAACTAATAAATACATACTATCTAATATACCCTTAATAAATTTTTTTAATACCAATTATTTCTTCTAACCCTAACTCCCTTTTCTTAGACTCATTTATTATGGTCCACAAAAATTGTATAAAATTAATAATATTTTTATATTATTTCTCTTTACCCTAATAATAATATTTTTATATTATTAATAATAAACTGTATATAATTAATCAAAATAAAAAATTATAAAATTTTTATTAATGAAAATAGAAAACATATAAAAAATTATTCTTTAATTGTTTGTATATATTTCTATATAAATAAAAATATAAATAAATTATTTTTAAATATAAATCAAGTATAATAGAATAGAATAAAATTTATTAAATAATTAATAATAATACTTGTATATTATTGATAATAAATTTATATAATTAATAATAAAATAATACAACTTTTATTAAAATTTTTAGTATTTTAAAATAGAAAATATATTTAAAAAATTATTTGTCATGGTTATGACTTGACCATGACTTTTTAATTGGACATGATTTTTGTTTTAAAATCATAGCGTTAAACCTCCTGTAACAACCATTTTAATATCAGGAGTATAATAGTCATTTATTATATATTACATTCTACTGTATTTATCTTTTAAATAATATTTTATTACATTACATTATGAACCCTTTCATCCCTTACAAATAACTTTTTATTACATTACATTATGTTATATACCGTCCGTTCTCTTTCATTCCATTTTATTTTATTAATATCCAACTAAAGAGGCCCTTAAATTCAACATCGTGGGTCATAGAGCGGACCATACTGCTTCAGGCTCAGCCAAGAAATATGTAAATTGGGCCTGGGAAATTTAAAGTTAATGTTCACTGAAAAGCCTGAAAGGCCAGGATCTGACTTCCAGAGTCATAATTCACAAGAAATGCTATTATTACTACTCAGGGGCATATGATTACTATAATAATTGGAATACAACACTCTTTCTTGATGATCGATTCGTTGGCATCAGGAACACTTATTACTGTCGTGAGAAGCATAATCATTTGTCGCTTCTGCACCACCTGACATTGAATTATGGAGATATGAAGAATACAAGGTCAGTCTCAAATAAGAAGACAAAATGAGGGAAAAAAAATGAGTTCAAATTTTTTGTTTAATATTATTTTGTTTTATTTTATTTTATGAGATATTAGTTATTTATTTTGTGGGACCTATGCGAGTCTCATGTGAAGGATCTACATAAATAAATAGCTGAAATTTATTACACACAATAAGATACTATAATATTGAACAGAAAATCTAAACTCTTAAAAAATAAAATAGCAAGAGTAGCAAACAATTCTTCCTCTCTATTTTCCAATCAGAAAAAGTCTGATCGTTCTTTTGACAGGGACATGTAAACGAATTGACACAATTACTGAAATTCTCACGCTGTAGTAAACATGATGAATACAGGATAAAATTTGCCAGGCTTGGTACGGGAACCACACGAATTGGTAATTTTCTTACCCTTCGAACATCAAATCCTTTGGTCCCAGGGATGGGCCTCCAAGATTTTGAACATCGTAAGGTCCCTTTCTCCAACGATCCAAAATCTGGTAGAGTATGGGTTTATTGGTGACCCGTGAGTAGTAACTAGTAATCAAGCAGCTACTTCAGTAGAAACTTAGAATAGAACAACGAATTTCAGCAGCATGCTCGATCTAGAATCAGATACTAGAAATAGCTTACTGTAAATTCACATGGCACCGTCCAAAATGGCAAAAGAAAAATTTACTAAACTCAAGAAATGGGCACTCATGCGTTGAGCTAACAGGTCCAATCCAAACTGCTAAATGTTAAAGAACATTAACCGGAACTCCTGCACGTTTTAACATGACAGGACCTCTTGTCCTCGCTTCCTTTAACTTCACGTGACTCTGAGCTTGCAGTCCTCCTCTGTTCCTGCAAACTTTGTCAGCTGCTTAGCCTTCCTCACTCTCTCACACGACCTAGTCTAGACAAGCTCTTTTTTCTATCAACTCCCGGCCCTGTGGGGAATGTAATGGATCAATTACGCTTTTGGTTTTGAATCAGGCAAATACAAGAAGAAACAGAGTCAAGAAATAGTTAGCTTTCAGTTCGAACGTAAGCTATGTTCCTTGTTCCCTTGTCAAAAGCTTGTCTTGTGCTGTCTTTATGTACTCTTGCCACCGTTGCTTCGTCGGTGAACTTACTGCAACTGTCTGATGCTGCTGCACTTCTCGCCTTCAAATCGAAAGCTGATTTGAAAGACATTCTTCCCTACACTCATAACAAAAGCTTCAACTTTTGTCAATGGCAAGGAGTTAAATGCTTCCAGAGGAAGGTGGTGCGACTCGTCGTCCAAGGACTAGATCTCGGCGGTGTCTTCGCTCCCGACACTTTGTCTCGCCTAGACCAGCTTCGAGTTCTCAGTCTTCAAAGCAACTCGCTAACTGGGCCAATTCCTGATTTGTCCAAACTCATCAACCTCAAGTCCCTTTTTTTGGATCACAATTCATTCACTGGTTCTTTCCCACATTCGATTTTTTCACTTCACAGACTCCGTACTTTGGATTTATCGTACAACAATCTAACCGGAGCTATACCCGCCAAGTTAATATCTTTGGAACGCTTATACTATCTGTGTCTGGAGTGGAACAATTTCAATGGGAGTATTCCGCCGTTAAACCAATCGTCTCTCCGGACCTTCAATGTTTCTTTTAACAACCTCACCGGTGCAATTCCAGTGACACCCACGTTACTTCGTTTTGGACTGTTCTCTTTTCTTTCAAACCCTAGTCTTTGTGGAAAGATTATAGAGAAAGAGTGCCGACCCAGCTCACCATTCTTCGGTCCATTGGCGTCGACGACAGCGGTAGCTCCACCTCCGGTGATTGCAATTGACCAAAGCGAAAACTTGCACGGTGTTGACTTCGATGAACAGAGTCCAAAAAGTAAGCATAAAAGAACAGCAGCCGTTATTATTGGGTTCTCATCAGCATTGTTCCTCCTCGCTGGTTCACTCCTCTGCTTTGTAATAGCTATAAAAAAGATAAGGAACCAGCAGAAGGATTCAAAGGGTATAAGTGCATCAGAATATGTGACAGCTCCAGAAACAGTGGCAGTGATGCAAATAGATCAGCAAGAGAATGAATTGGAGGAGAAAGTGAAAAGAGTGCAACGAATGCATGTGAGCAAAAGTGGGAATCTTTTGTTTTGCGCAGGGGAGACTCAGCTTTACACATTAGATCAGCTAATGAGAGGTTCAGCTGAGTTGCTGGGTAGAGGTACCATAGGAACCACATACAAGGCTGTGTTGGACAATCGTCTGATAGTAGGCGTCAAGAGGCTGGACTCGAGTAAGTTGCTGGGCACAGCCGGAGGTGTGTTTGAGGGGCATATGGAGTCAGTGGGAGGACTTCGACATCCCAATTTGGTTCCACTCAGGGCTTATTTCCAAAACGGAGAAGAGAGGCTTCTCATATATGATTACCTGCCCAATGGCAGTCTCTTCTCTTTGATTCACGGTAAGCTTTCTTCCATGTCCATGGGTTTTAAATTGCATAATGCAATCGAAATTCTTCTTAACTTAAAAGCTTTCAATTTCTGCTGTTTTATGGCGTTAGTTTTGAGTTCTTCTTTTCCTCTTTTTTACTTCAATGCTGTTCGTGTGAAATTATACCTGATGGGAATAATTTGGAGGCAGTAGATTTGGTAGACGGGAATAATCGAACGGTCAACGTGAAAATGTTCATATGTGCAGGTTCAAAATCGACGAGAGCAAAGCCACTGCACTGGACCTCGTGCCTGAAAATAGCAGAGGACGTGGCACAAGGACTCTCCTATATCCACCAAGCATGGAGGCTTGTTCACGGCAATCTCAAGTCAACAAATATCCTTCTCGGCCCAGATTTTGAGGCTTGCATCGCCGACTATTGCCTTACCGTTCTTGCCAACTCAACACCTGACGATGACCCGGATAACGCAGCATACAAAGCTCCAGAAACTCGGCATAAACACAATCACCAAGCAACCGCAAAATCCGACGTTTATTCATATGGAATTCTGTTGTTAGAGCTTTTAACTGGCATGCTTCCGTCGGAGCTCCCAGCAGTTATTGTGCCATATGAGATTATGAAATGCATCAAGTCCTGTAGGGAATTAGATGACGGTGTACAAGAAAACAGACTGGAAATGCTTCTCGAGGTAGCCGTAACTTGTAGCTTGATCTCAACTGAGCAGAGGCCCACTATGTGGCAAGTACTGAAGGTGTTGCAGGAGATTAAAGAGACCGTATTAATGGAGGACGCTCAACTGGACCCTCACGGTGGTTTGTCTTAGCCATCGCTTACGGTACATCAATTTCATAAAGAGGGTAAAACGACAGTAAATTACAAGATATGGAATATCTTGTGACATATCTTTTCGTCGTGAAATTCAGTTTTGTATTCTGTTATCTAATCACAATATTAATGTAGTAATCAATGTTGAAATTGACAATTTATAACCTAAATATATATGATTTCAATGCTCACCAAACACAAAAAAAAAAAAAACTTTAAATAATCGATTCATCATCTTTGAAGTCTTGTAGTGAAGTGGGGTTCGGAGAAGTTTGATAGTACGCAGTCTTATCCTTATATAGTAGAGAGACTGTTTTTAGTAAACTCACGCAGATGTGAAATAAAAGAATGATGTAGGTTAAAGAGTAAAAATTTAAAAAAAATAAATCATTTTTAAATAAAAAGGAATTAAAACTTTAAAAAATAATAGCTTAAAAAAATTTATTACATAGCTTCGTTAGGAGATGCACGTCTATAAAACAAAGTTTTAAGAAATTTATAGGAAAATTATATCTTATAAAGTTCTATTTATAAATGATGCGGTGTAAAGTTGTGCTCACCATTTATCTTAGTTGTGTGTGTCAATCTTGTACAAGGCATCCTTAGATTCGAAAATTCAGATAGCTAACGGCTGAAGAAGTACCGCATAGCTTGGTCAACCTTCCTCTCTTCATCTAAGCAGTACCAAAATATTTTTAAGTGCTTTGACTTCAACAACGGTTTTACTGTTGAGTATCAACCAAGATACATTTATGGGAATTAAACTTTAAGAAAAATAGCAAAAGATTTATATACAAACCGTTAAAGGACCAAGTAATAGCATGAGAGGAATGCTTCCATCGCCATATTTTCCAACCAAATATTTTATTATGTTATCTGATTCATACATTGCAGCTCTAGTATTTGAATCCACCAATATTTAGATCCATCATGTAAAGACAAACACTTTATACTCTTATGTTAAAAACAATAAGCAACATGCAACACAAGGAAACACTTTTAGAACCAAACTAGTAAGGCATAGTAGATCTCAACCATAATGGTAACACTATAAAACTAAAACAAAGCAGCAACATAAACAAAAGCATAAGCAAACCGAATCTAAGAAATAATAGCGACAAAACCTAGTATCCCTTACCTCAAGCTCCAACACATCAATCTCCAAACAAGTAAAACAGATCTAAATCAAAACCAACGTCAACAAAAATAAAGCAAGCTTCTTGGAATGTGTACACAACAAAGGAAAAGATGGGTTATAAAAAAGGAACTTTCTTTATGCGAAAACATAACCCAAAGGTTATTCGAAGCGAACCTCCCTCATTCTTTCACATAGAAAACCGAACATCTATGATCCAAAAATAGAAACAGAGACAATAACATTTACTGTAACCAAAAAGCCCCAAGTCTTGAGCTACTCCTAACAAATGTTTGTAGCAAATTCAGAAAAAAGACGAGAAAATTTATTTCTGTATCTCATATGTATTTTAGTGTTCATCTCTCTTTGAACTTTGATCCCAACAGAGACAAAAGCTTTGAACTATAATATTATTATTATAGTATTTAGAGGTATGCATTAATTAAGTTGATTTTATATGAATTTCTTATATAATATTTATTTAATAATAATAATAATATTCATTATATTTTGTTATAAAGTTATTTTTAAATATATTTTAATTATTAAAACTAATTTTTTGAAATTTACGTATTTTAAAGTCCTTTAAGATTAAAATATATTTGTTACATAATTGCCAAATTTAAAAATATTTTATTTATTAAAATTTTAAAATTTGGTTAATAATAGATATTAATAATAATTAAATAATATATATTTAATTGAAAATAAATTATAATAAAATAAAAATAAAATTAATTTCTATAATTGTCACAAATTAAGAGAATATAAAAAATTAAAAACTAAACAAACAAAACTTTTTTTTACTTTTAAGAATAAAAATTAAAAATTAAAAATCGAAAATCGAAAATAAAATCGAACAGACCCTAATCAAAATTCTAAATGGACTTGCTTTTGTTATAGGGTCTTGGCAGTTAGGCCTATTTGATACAAATAATAAAAGGCCAGTGGAAACAATCAGAATATAAATAAGAACAAGCCCGTATATGTTTATTGATGGTTGATTGAGAAGGAAAGATTTGCTCTTTTCTCGCGAATTTCCTAGAATCCTCTGCACCCTTCAGTCCCTTATCAAAGTTCACTGAGATTTTTCTTGGATTTTCTGTTTGATTGAAAAATAAAAAAAGAAAGCTAGGATCTTTGTTCAGTTGAAACATAGAAGACGCTGATTAGACAACAGAAAGCACCTTGTCCAAATGACAGACTCAGTGGACACGGAGATGGAGGCCGTCGTCGCCAACCCAAACGATGCAGTTAGAGAGTTGCTTACAAATGCTCGACTGTTCATCAACGAAGGAAGACCTTCTCAGGCTCTTCGAGCGGTCACTGCCATCAAATCTTTTCTCCTTTTTCTTACTTTCTGATTGATTCTTTTCTTTTCTTTTTCTTTCTTCGCGCATTTGGTTCAATTATTCATCAACGTTAACTTCGCTTTACATTATGTGCATTTTGCTAAAGATGCCCATTTGATTAATATGCTTTCCTGTTTTGGATCCAATTTTCGTAAACTCGCTAATATGTGCCCATCTTGTTTTCTACTGGTGCTACTATATAACTTTCTGTTTCATGGGCAAGTCTTTTGGAATTCATTAATAATTGAGTGCTTCTTTTCTTGCATTCCTGTATAAAGATTGGATATTTTCTAGTTAAATTCCAAGAAATAAAGATGGTAGTATCTGCAAATGTTTTTAGATCAAGTCTTTTTGATAGGCTTGCCTACTGCAGTTCTTTTTATGGTGCATCAAATTCCAGTACCTATCTTGTCAATTGTCTCTGTTTTTGAGAATGGTGAAAAAGTTCCATGTTTTGGATTGGAATGAGATAGACATTTGGCAAGGTAGTCATGAAGGAGCATTCTCTTGATTACTGCTTACCCTTTTTTCTACAATGGGAACAGGTTGTAATGGCAGTGCGGACACAGGGTGGGGATGCAGCAGTACGCCAATCCTTGAGCCGTGCGCAAGAGCTCTACATAAACAGACTTCGGGATAGTATTGCTATGGATCAACTTGCGTCTTTGTTTGCTGAATGTGCAATAGCCGATGCGCAATCTTTGAATCCTGAGCAGCCTACATTAAACGCTAGAGGATCAGCAGTTCACGTTGATGTTAATGGGAACTCCATACTGGCAGAAACAGGCAGGATGCAAATTGTTTTAGATGCCTTCTCTGATGGGAGCAGCTTTATCTGTTTACAATGTGGAGGTCTTGTCAGTAACCATCGTAAAGATGAGCACTATGCATACTGGTGTAGCAAAATCTGAAGTCCAGGAACATACCATCTTCCTTTTCAGAAGTTGACCATCCTTTTTCAATGATCCTCACTGTGTGGTAACTTTCTTGATTCATGGGTGTTTCGTAGTAGATATATGTCAAATACAGCACAACCAATGAAACTGCAAATCCCTGATCTTATGATTTAAGGGGACCTTGAGGTAGGTAGAAAGTTAGAGGTGATAGCACAAACCTGTACTCTTATATGACCAAGGACTCAACGTTTGCCTTGTTGTAATCATTTGATTCCATCATCCAGGAATTTCTGTTAAAACCGCAATGTAGTTTTTGTGTGAAAATATGCCGTTCCTTCCTAAGAAATGCGGCTCTGACTTTCATGTTTTTACTGGTTTTATGACCAAATGACTTTTGACGCAGAGGTCTTTGCACTCCAACTTTGGAAAGGAAAGCTCTGAAAGTTTTCTTATCCATGGTGGATTGTTTCCGCAGAATGTAATCAAAGTTGTAAACTTAAAACAACAGAGGCATAAAAGGCATCAGTCATCGGAATCCAATTTCACATGACGCTGGTTTTTCGATTGTGCAGTCTTGTTTTCCTGCTGGTACAATCACGTTTTTAACGCTTTTTTGCATCTAGAATTGCTGGTCATGCATTCGGAAAGAGAGATCATCAATTTATACAATTAATTAAGCCTTGGGAGAAAGTAGAGAGACAATTGTCGGAACACGAGATACCCTCTATAGTATAAACATTCAATTGCTGTACTGACTTTTGTAACAGATTACAGATGTATACAGAGAACTCACAAAGACTTAATTACAAATAAAAGACGGTACGTTTACAAATTTCTCTCACAGGTGTGGTTTTCTAAGAACACACTAGAGACACTGTATTAACCAAAAAATCAGAGTAGGACCCTTTTTTTTTATATAAATTTGTGAGATTTTTCCCAGATTGTTGTTATTGAACAATATATACCAAACATTGAAGACACATGAAGTGAAAAAAGCCACTACCTCCTAGCTAATGCCATCTAGGGTTCTCATGTGTCTTCTCGATTACCCTTTCCGAACATTTGAAGTCGTCATCTTGCTTTACAAGATGCTCCCAGTGTAGCCATTGTGGCCAAATTTCAAAGATGAAGAATCTAAAGCTTTCAGAACCATCTCATGCAACATATAACTCATCAGCAGCAATCTTCACCACACTGCATAAGGATTAGATAAAGACATCAAATTGGATCATTTCTGTCAAACTTGTTCTCAAGTATGGCTTTATTCACTTATAAATCTTTGATCTAGCGCCGACTTTATTCAATAAATTCATTTATTTGACCCGTTGCTCCTGAGAAGAAATTTATTTCCCTGGTTATAAGCTTTTTTCAAGTGAAATAGCAGAAAGTTAAAACCAGTTTCAGATGAGATACCTTATTAGATGCATTCTGTATTCTTGTAAAGTAAAAAGTGGCAAATAACTTGCCTATATATAGATCTACGTGTGCTCCATGTAGCAGGCTGGGATTGTACTTTGAGGCCAAAAATGAGTCCTGAGGATGGAAGAATCTGCTGACTGCAGAACATCAGACCATACGCGTCAGGGAATATGGACGAGGCTTTGTTCTAATGATTGTTTCATCACTCTGCCTAATCAGTTCTGACAGTCTCCATGGTTTCTGCCACTTCCATTTGAATTGCAAAAGCCACTGGTGATGACTTCTCTTCCATCTCCACAGCTTCCCTCCTTGTCCTGCACCTGTTAGTTTTCTCGTTGGCAGCTGACCAAGGGGTACCGTCTGCAACAACAATGAATTCAATTTGTTGATGAACACTTAACGCAGATCTAGTACCATTGCAAAAGAAAGGTAAGGAAATAGACCTTTCTTGATTGATCTATAAATGCTGCTGATGCTCTGACAGAACCATTAGCAATTCCTGATGTATATTTTAGCTGCTTCTGTGCCGGCACAGGAATTGGAGATAAAGGACCATTCATATCATCAGCTATGTGTTTAGGTGTACTGTGGAAACTAGCATGCTCCTGGTCGGCCTGAGAAAAATTGGTATAGTTTCAGAAGAAAATGTTGGTGAATTAGCGTGTGCATATATAAAAGAAAACTAACTGAAACTGTGAAAAGAATCAGCAATGAACATGCAGTGCAATCATAATTCTTCTTATGGGTAATAGGAAGCATAATAGTGCATACTGGAGAAGCACAATTCAGATCCAGAACATGCACTTGTAGTTGCAATAACAAAGTGTACAACTTTTACATGATGCATGAGAAGAACGGCAGGGAAAAAAGAAGACCATACTGATGTTGCCAAAGCAATTGAAACAGCCTGCTCTCTCAATTGTAGATCCTTCTCTACTTCTTTCCTCCGAACTTCACTCTGCCGCAACAGGGTTACAAGTTCTTTAAATTGTTCTTTCATCTCTTTGATTTCCAATTCCTTCTCCCACAATTGGCACCTTGCATCTCCAAGAGAATTAAACATATACTGAAGCAAGTTTTTTGCATCTCCCATTGAACGCAGCTGACTCCAACGCCCACGATTAGTGAAGGCACGCTCCCTCTCTTCTGCCTCTGAAAGTTGGGAAGCCATTGATACAAGTGAATTGGATGATATGACTAGCATGCTCTCTAGCGAATATATTCTCGCCATTCTGGCATTTGGTGACATGGAAGACGCCCTGCTGATAAAAAAGACAACTTCTGATATCACAACACTGAATTCAGGTATTGCTATTCAATTGAGTTGATAAATTTATTTTATTGGTTTTTGGAACACACAGGAAATAATGAGAACTGCTAAAAGTTAAATGGCTTTTGTGGAACTCATACCTAGCAAATCCATTTTTCCCTCTTGGAGGACTTAGGCCCTTTGAAGCAAACTCATCCACCTGCTTCAACATGGCCAGTTCTTCTGCCAATGCAGCTCTCCTGTAAAGCACGGCATCAGCTAACACAATACCCAGTATACTATATGACCACTTGAGTGCTAAAATTAAATACATACACTTGGCTTTGCTTCTCATACTCAAAGCGAACTTCATGTACATTCACCATAACTTCTAGCTCATGATCAAGCCACCGCTGTAAGGACTTCTCATTGGTCTGCACACGCAACCGGAATGAACATAAGCTGTAATATAATGAGAATTAAAATTGCACCAATTCAGAAGATTATCTAAGACAAGTACCTGTCCATTTGTTCCTCCATTGCTCAAAGCTGGAAGATTGTACACCATCAGTATTTTGATTTATAAAAGGAAAAATAATAAGCGATCAGCTCTGTATTTTCAGTAAGTACAAAGCCTCCTGATATGGCACTCAAGAATTAAACATAGACAGAATAGACTTAAATGATTTTATTGTTGAATGTAATGTGCCCTCCATACGATGAGATATACATGTACCAGGACAGAGCATCCGTAGATTGGAACCTATGGTAAATATTTATGCATGAAATCTACCTGAGTTATCACGCACAGAAGATTTACGTGCTTCAAGCAGCTCTTTTAGCCTCTTGGTGGCCATTGCAGCCTCCTCGGTCTTTCTCTGAAGAACCTGAAGTAAAGAAGAATGTTATGAGCACGATAAGTCAATAACTTCAAAAGAGAATAGTGATCTTCAACTGCATTGTTGAAGATCAGACTTAAGTGTATTACCATAGTTATATTGTTTCATAGAAAAGAGTACATTTCAAAACACCAGAACATAAGTGTATTGTCTGTGTACATGTTTTCCCACTATAGACTGGATTCTTTGTGATTTGTACACACTGAAAAAGTATGCAAGTTAGAAAATTAAGCTCACCAGTTTCTGACGCTGGTTTAAAGCTTGCAATTTATGCCTTTCGTATTCATTTCTTCTTCCTTCTTTTCGTAACTGCAACACGAATATATAAAGGATTAAAGAAGAAAATGAAATTGATATTTACAACAAGTGCAAAGATATAAGTGCCAAAACATTATGCTTAAAGTTTGTGAGATGCAAAATCCTCAAAAGATTATTGCAACACTTGTGAAAAAAGCTTCTACACATTAAATAGACGAGATCAAGATGAAATAAACTAAAATGAACAAGGAAAAGCACCTGTAACAGTTCCTTTTCCCGGGAAGCTTTCCACTGTCGAAATTGCTCTGCCTCTTGTTTAATTCTATGTAGTAATTGAACCTACCCGATGGGTGGGGAAAAAAAGGAAAAAGTAGGAACTTAAGCAATGATCACACAGAGGAAAAACACAATGCAACTTCAGCAATAGTGCCAGATATTTCACCTTTTGGGATTTTATAGACTGAATTTCATCTTGCAACCGCTTGGCTGCTTCATCACTTTTTTGCTTTTGCTTCAAGAGCTGTACCTGGTTCTCTTGTTTCTTCTTAAGCTCCAGAATCTGAAACACATGAAGAATGGTAACAATGAAAGTGCTACCCCAAGAAAAAGAGAAGCAATATGTAGGTGCTTATTCACCTGTGCTTCCAGCGATTTTAATTTCTGGGAATGAATATCTTGCAACTTTTGTGCCTGTCCATCAGAACTAGATGAAAGGTTCTCAATTTCAGCTAATAATCGATCCCTTTCTTGCTGCAGCAACAAAATAGGTGAATGAATAAACTTCCTGTTCTCAGTGAAGCTAAGATAAGTTAGTAAAGTGTTATCTAAACCTGAGCAGCTCTTTTTTCATCCTCTAACTCTACAATTTTCTTGCTGAAGTGTTGCTTGAGTGCTTCAGTATCAATCCCTCCAAAAAGTTTCATCTCTGACTGCTCAGACAGACATAAAAAGCACACATTGTCAATCATTATAATCAATACTGTTAGTTATCCTTATAAGCAATATGGAAGCACATTACTGAAGACATACTCTCATGGACAGTAATGATTACCGATAGTTATGCATCTATTAAAAGCTCCGAGAAACAACATTCATTCTCTTATTTTATACTCCTACATTTTCCGGTGATAAGCAGTTAAGGTGGCAGCAATGTGAGCAAAAAGTAGAGAAAACTTATGAGCTTCCATTGTCCATATATTACCAAGGTTTCTTCAACAAAACTTTGGGATAAATTAAGTTTTTAGTTGCATATTCTTTGTTGGATTTTGGACATGGCCATATAATAATTATTATGTGTTATGGTCAAGAAATCTTGGCTAAATGTGTTTGTTCATGAAATATATGCTCCTTTCATCACAAGAAAACAAAAATTTTAGTTCTAACCTCTTTCTCCTCCAACCGTCTATTCAACTCATGCAACTCTTTATCCATGGTATTCTGCAGAAGTGTATGCTCCCACTCTTTTGCTACTTCTTCATCAATTTCTCTGGAGTCTGCAGTTAAAATTGGTATTACTACTGTGCTATAACTGGCCAGATTACTCCAAACAGAATTGTTAAAACCTTAAGCATAGCTAGTTTTGCTTTAAAAGGTTTGAGCATCACGGAGGACAAGATAATGAATTGTAAAAAGCTAGTGAATTAAAAGCAAGAACTGAAATTAACAATGAAATCATTTTCAGTCTGGAGTTTTACCTGCTATGGTTTCGCCCATTTGATAATCTGATGAGTCGATACTGCACAGACTCCTTTTGAGCCCATCACTTTTCACAGAACAGGGACTACCATCCTGAATAATCAAATATTAGATTAACTTACTTCATCCAATAGGTAAATTTAGGCTTACAATTGGATTCAAAGGTACTTGAAACAATTCAATATGACATTGATGGCAGAATCTCATATATATCAATGTAGGTGGAAAAATACTGAGCTAAAAGAATCTCCACAGTAACAGTTGACATACTTGAGCATCTGTTTCGCGTTGCTCAACAGTAGTACATCTACTGCGGCATTCATGAAGTTCTCGGCAAAGATCCTCATTAGCAGCTTCAAGCCAAGCAATCCTTTCCTTGAGAACCTACAAGAATAGCTTGTTACATGAATAGTTCATCCAAAATTGATCACCACTGGAGAGAGATTTTTAAGGGAAGAAATAGTGGCATCTTAAACAGAATCTTGAGATTGACCTATTGAGTTGAATAAATGATTCACATAAGTATATACCTGAACTTCGTCTGGCGAGCATCCTCCTCCTCCTCCTCGGGCACAAAGTTCAGCTTGCAAATACTCTAGTTGTTGGCGCATCTTTAGCATTTCACTGGACGTTGGATCTCTGTTGACCTGCCAAGGATATAAATAGAAAGACTTCATACACGAAACCTTGATGATAGGATCATGTCCTCAATCATGTTGAAGCAAAATGGGAAATATTATTATCCAAAGGAAACTTACAACAGGCTTATTTTTAATATTACGAGCACGATTTGCATACTTTAGCGTGTTGAGGGTTTCCTCAGCATTGATATCAGCAGGACTAATGCAAGCTAAGAAAGGGACAATATAGATGAAATTAGAGAAACGTGGAATTTGCCAAGGTAAAGAGGGGATAAGGTCCAAAAGGAAACAGACTAATTAAAGAGTAGCTTTTCTTATTAGTATGCTAAACAGAATAACGAAACAACCAAAATACCTATCATAACAGTTCTGCTATTTCCACCAAGTGAATCCTGCCAAAAGAAACATGCAAGGTTCAGAGAAGAAGCATAAAGATGAATCTTATGCAAATGATAAACTGGAAGAAAGCATCCACAAGCATCTGTTGCAGGTTCATCTGGATATAGGTTATACCTTGTGACTTTTTATACCAGGCAACACCCTAACATTGCCAGCTAAGTTTCATTTTCATTGATGCAAGGCAATCTTTAGTTGAAAACCTGATAATATCTAAATAACTGGGATCAAAGTAACTAGATTAGACCAATACTACTCAAGAAGAGGATAGACAGCATGAGATTCATAGCAGAATGGCAGGTTTTTAAGTGTTTTTCCAGAGATGAAACTCAGAATGTCCCTTTGTTTAGCATCTTTTTTATGGCCCTAAAGACATGCAATTCTACGTTTCTCAGATGTGCCTACTGTACCTGCACAAGACGAGTAAGTTTACTATCACGATAAGGAACATGAACCCCTTCTTTGCGCTTTTTTTCATCGCCAAGTGCACTAATAACATTACCAAGTGCAAGAAGGCCCTTGTTTATGTGAACTCCTGTTAAATGAATAAACAGTTCATAAACTACAATTTTAGAGCAAAGTGAATTAATTGGCAATGATTTGGGGCAGTGCCACCAACCTTCTTTAAATCTCAAACCATCAGAGCCTGTTCTCTTGGCTCGCTCTGATCCAGCAAGGTCAACTAAATGTAATTTTGCACATAGATATTCTTCATTGGCACTTCCATTAAGACTGTTATCTTCTGAGATAACTGGACTGAGCTTACGCATCTGCTCTAATGTGATGGTAAATATTGCATGTGATCGACTACAGACACAAATATATGAAAATAACTGTCATAAACCATGCCTAACAGTAAGGAACCTTTAGATGCAGCATATTTAAATATATAAATGCTATGCAAAGGTATACAAATAACAAGATGCATGACCCACCTAGACTGATTGTTCATGTTTGTACTCCCTGTTGCCCTACTCAAAGATCCTTGTTCCAGGCAAGCAGCCATTTCCTTAAAAGTACTGACACTGACCTCGGTAGATCCTGCCAATGTTATCACACCATTTGATGACTCACGAATTTGTATTGCTGGTTTGCCTACGATAGTTGCTTTGCCCGTGTGGCCATTTGCAGCATCTGATTTGTTCACAGAAGTGGAATCCAGCAAATCTCGAACTTCTTCTTTAAGAATCTTTCAAATTAAAAAGTTTTCAGTTAAGAAGTTTGTAGCATAGATCCCAAATCTGAGATACATACATTTGATATAACTGTGTAGATAATAAAGCATTTCAGAGCAATAATTTCCCAGGAAATTCAACCATCTCTTTCCAGAATTTTGAAGATGTTGCTCAAAACTATAAGAGAACATAATAAGAATTCAGCAATAGTTTCAGAACTGAACTAGGAGCTGACAAATATGTACACTCAAATGAAGGGAAAAATAATAACAAAGAAGCTCGATTTACACATTCTAAAGATAGTTGAGACATGAAAACTAATTTCTTGGTATAAAAGTTATCTAGTAAACCACATATACTATATACTGCAGATTTTTCAACTGATTTGTAAGAGACAAAAGCATGTCATTATCTATTAACAAACACATACACAAAGCCACAAAGGGGCACCCACAGAAACAATACAGACACAGAATTAAGTGCTCATAACATGAATGCACTGGGGTTCTGGAGGACAAATAGACGATTTGACAAACCTCAATGAAAGAAACATGCACTTGGAATTCTGTCTGATGCTTTAATGCTTCGATCTTGCTGAATAACATATTCATAACTAGAGGTACTACCCCTATTTGGCAGCCATCTTTGAAGCCAGTACCCATTGTATATGTCTTACCAGAACCTGTCTGAAAACCATTAAAAGCAAACATAAGGGAAAACGGACATGTCAAAGCATTAGTGATCCTCTTGACCAAATTTTAAATAGAAGATAAATTCTCACCTGACCATATGCCAGAACAGTAGCATTATATCCATGGAATAGGCCATCAACTAGAGGGGCAACACATTCCTCAAACATGGCAGATGGTGGAGAACCAGTACTACCGTAGACATGATCAAAAGTAAATGAATGTGTGCCTATCTGTACCTGCACCATGATCATAGCCAACCGATAGTCTCAGACATTTAACTGGATATCAGGGACAAAGTATCTATGGTTCCCAGAAAACACAGAAGTCTTAAAAGGGATCTGAAAATATTGAGTAAACATGAAAGATATTAATGCTTTGACAACGTGAACAATGATGAAAGGAATGAAAGGACAAGATTATACACAGTTCACAAATTAAAAAATACAAAGTTTGTCATATTAGATTGTTATTTACAAAAACTAATTTGCTTTTTTTGGCATCTTCTAGATGTGGAAGCTCTTTGATTAAAACTGCATAATAGAGGGACTAGAAACTGATGTGTACAACCCAACCGAAATAAACAATAGAAGATGCGTTTGGAATCCAATAGTATACGACAATAAACTTCCTGAAAGATAAATTTTTCGATATGTTTTACTAATCCTTCCAAACAAAGCAATTACTTTCATTTCCAGAGTAACATAATTAATTCGTTGAATTGAAGAAAGAAAGTTGTTAGACGATTCTGACATTGGAATCTAACAAAACAGAGATAAGCTAAGAGCTTTTTGTGGAAAAAATACTATCATCTAACGATGGCAAATTATTGAAAAGGATAGAAGAAATACACCCAATGAAGGGAGACTCAGACCATCATATTGTTCGATTATAATAATTAAACAGAGCAACCTACTACCTCCACCACACCAAAATCAAAAGCCACAAAAGCATGCATAAAGCACACAAGAAGAAGAAGAAGAAGAAGGTAGAGACTAAGTTAATCTCAGAATTCAATTCCTTAAACTGATTAGTTAATAATTCACAGACTTCTGTAAAATTCGATGAAAGACCATTTAGATATTCCAAGAATTTTTCCCAACAAATTTCTAAATTCCACGAATTTCCACACCTACAACGGAGTCTATGATGATCCTTTAATAACGAAATGAACCGTGTTTGAAACTTGTAAGCTTAGCTTTGTCCACTCAACAACCATGAGATAAGAATCTTGTCTATTCAACGAACCTATCATATTATCATGCAAGTTTTTTTCTTTAACTCCATCAAATTTCCCAATGACATAATAATAAAAATTTTCAATTTACTATCGCCGATCAATTATGGAAATGTCAGGCGATGAATGACATCTGATCTAAAGAGGGACAGTAGCAGAACACTCTTCCAAGTCAAACATTCCAGCGTTACATTTCCCATTTTGGACAAAGTAAACGTAATCCTTAGTCACTATTTCCGAAGATCTAGATCTCACAGACCGACTAAAACTTCCATTTTGATGACAAAGAAAGCCAAAAACACCAGTCACTTTAGACAACCAGTAACCATCCAATGGAAAGCACCAGAATAAACAAGCCAATTTCCACAAGTTACACCGACATTGTAATTCCCACATTCTTTAGAGGAAGCGTACCTGAGGCTTCCCCGGTACAACAGTGACACAGTCTTTACATCCCTGAGCACGCTCATCCGCGATGAGCGGTCTGACATGAACTGCAACTTTAACACAACAATCCTCTGTAGAACCATTATGACTGCTCGGAGAAACAGGCACGGTAGCAGTAGAAGCAGCAGATAGAGGTGGCTCCATAAAGAAAGGTGAAAAAAAATCAAGTCTTTAGAGACAGAAATTTACAAGATGAAATTAAGAGAGTTAGAAGCAGATGGTGTCCAAAAGATCAGTTTGTTTCTCTGACAAAAAAGAACCCTGTTCGTTGTCTAAAAAACTTGAAGAAGTACTTAGGACAAGAAAGTGATATTGCAACCGCAACAAGAATAACAGTAAAGTAGAAGTAGATAGACCAAGAGAAGGTATGACTTGGGTTTTTTTCCTTTTCCTCAGATAGTGTACAAGATTGTTGTCCTTAGGAGAGAATGCGTGCATGTGGTGTTACTGGTAAGAGAAAAGAGAAAGGGGCAGTTGGGGAATTATAGGAAGTACAGCAGTTGTAGCGGCAAGGAGTAGACTGTAGAGAGATATAGAGAGGCGAGACTCAAACCGCAACAACTAACCACTTCCACTATCATTTTCCTTGGTCTTTACTACTACTTGTCCACTTGCTACTGTGCCTTAACAGACCACCACCACCAGCAATTTCAGCCATAGCCCATGACAGTTGTGTTGTTCGGTAAAATACTTTCACGACACTCTTTCCCATTCTGCCCCTCCCTCCCTCTCTCTCACACACCTTCATTCCAACCACACATAGGGAGTAAATAACGACATACATACATATTAATACATATATATATATATATATATACATCGTTATGTGTATATGTACTTCTATATATGTATATATATAATCTCCCTGTTTCTAAAGCAATTTGCTTTTATTTACTTTATTTATATGATGAATATGGGAGGCAACTGTAAAAGACTGTGTATTATGATGTTTATGTTTGATGATTGTCCCTCCCAAGAAATGGATGTGGAAAAAGGAGAAAGAGGGCAACTAGCACAGACACACACACAGCCACGTGATGGCCAATCAATTGAACGATTCCGGAGGAGTTTACGGCACGAGGAGTATCTGTTCTGTAATCTGTATCCGTGTGGAGTAAGTATGTATCTGTCTGTCTCCATATAATGTTTAATATCTACTGAACTTTCGGTACCCAAATTCCTTCTTGCATTCAATATTTGTGCTTGGTTCTGGAATTTAGGGACCCATTTAGGAAATTTAATACTTTGGCTTCTTATTCCACAGAAAAAAACGTAAAAAGAATCCATCTTGCAAGTCCTTAATGAGAAGGCAAAACTTGTGGAATTAGATGGTTGAATGTTGACGAGGGAATTAGCGTATTGTCATCCGTGACGGATGAAGAGAAATAGAGATTGGCATGACCGAAAGGGTCTGAGTAATAAGAAAAGAAACATAAAGAGAGAAGGGAGGAGAGGGAAAAGAGACCCACAAGATGTACATAGCCAGCTGGTGGTCTCACACTCTCACATGGTCTTGTTTGCGACTGTATAATCCTCCTGTGGACCCCCACTCTTCACTGGGTCAGAACTCGCAACTCCTTGCAGTCTGGTCCCATGTTTGCTTACAGATTTTCTGGCGTTTAATTAATTTCAGGTCTTCCGTCTCCTGTTAGCTTTTTAAGGTTGATCATCATCGTCATCATCCTTTGTATGTGTGTCACCGATCACTTTTAACATGCACAGATCAATTCATCTTTTTTATGTAAAATCAAAATGACCCATCTCCTACCATTGTCTTCCAGTGACTTACCTTATACTAATTTCCTTTCTAATGCTAATTTACTTTCTTATCTGTGACTTTTCGTCGAGCATTTGAGTATCAAGGAACAGTTACCTGTATTTGGTGCAGTTTTCTTAAACACGCCAAGGGAAACAATCGGTGGTTGTTACAATTGTTGGATAGCTAGGATGGTATCAAAAGAAAATTGCGTTTTAAGTTAGATGAGCTAGCTCAATCAGTGCCATTGAAACAATGACAGTGCTCGTAATTTTCCTAATCGGGTTCAAAACCCATATCTTCTCCTTTGTTTTTATTCACAACAATACTGGATTAGGATTCAAAGTCCACATGATATGAGGCTACTAATTATAATTAGGACGATCTTTACATGGGATTCATGTATTGATTAAAGATAACAAGAGTTTATAGGAGGCTGATAGGTTCTTCTCACCTTATCATAATGGAGCGTGCCAAACCTTTTGGAGTGGGCCTCAGCTTAAAGTATGGTTTCATCATTTCCCCTTTTCTCGTGGCCTAACAAGCGAGCACTAACCACACACCAAATCCTGAAAAACATATAAGAAACATCAAAATCTTGACGAAGTGTTTGTCATCAAACAGTTGAATGACCATGGGGAGGAGTATAGTTTCCGGTGATTGGGAAGTTAACTTAATTTTGTGTATTTTCACACATCCCTTTCCATTTGGTAGACTCCAAGTTAAGCAAACTTTCAGTGTCTGCAACTGTCTTTGCTGCTTTATTCTCAAGGAAGAAAATGGAAGGAGAAGAAAAACAAAAAAGAAAAGCTGATCCAATTGCAAAGATCCAAAACCCAAGTTTCCATTGCCCAACCTAACTCTCCATTCATTGGATTTTTCCCTATCTGACCGTTGGCTTAGAAGCAGACCAAACAACTACTACGTAGAGGACCCTCCATTTTCTAGCTGATTAGATTAGAGCAGTCAGTTTAGTCGGTCTTAATTAACTTAAACCATACCAGTTAGCTTTAAATTCCCACGTTTTGAACCTAACGCACTAACTTCCAATGAGTTTAAAACAAGTAATTGAGTAAAGCTAATGTGTTACACTTTTGACTAAGAAGCTACATCTCATGTATATTTTGTTGCTCATGTTCTGCTCCTTGTTTTGTTTGTTAGCGTCGGTTTTGTGATTTTACTTGTAGGATACGTGTACGAGGTGAGCATTATTCGGGCCAGATCGGATAATTTGGGTAAGAAAATTCTAAAGTTTGGGTAATTCGGACCTGCCTGAGTGTTACCTGAACTATTTTTGGGCAGGGACGAGTAAGGGAAAAAAATTCAGGCCGGCCCGATTACCTGAATTAGGTTTTAAAAAATTGTGAAATAAGGTAATTAGGATAATTCGGGTAAATCGGTCCGGGATAATT
The DNA here is from genome assembly GCA_025531955.1 of Erythroxylum orinocense. Lineage (NCBI taxonomy): Eukaryota > Viridiplantae > Streptophyta > Magnoliopsida > Malpighiales > Erythroxylaceae > Erythroxylum > Erythroxylum orinocense. The sequence goes on along the minus strand of JANZLX010000002.1, from coordinate 2,895,401 downwards.
CAGGTAAATCGGGTCAGGTAAATAGGTAATTCGGGTAAATCGGGACGGGTAAGTTCGGATAATTGAAAGTTCGGGTTCGAGCCGGGTAAGGGAAAAAATTTCGGATAATTCGGGCCGGACCTGAACAATGAAAATTCGGCCCAAATTATCCGAATGCTCAACCTTACGTGTACGAGGGAGATGTCTTTGTGTGGACCAAAAGACAAAAGAAACGGTATATTATATATTTGGATCACTTGAACGGTATAAGAATGAAACCTCGTGTACTATGTACCATGTGTTGCGTTAGAGTCACATAAGGTATTATGAAAGCAAACTCTATATAGAAACATGTGAAATCTTGTTCCCCAACTTGAGGGTCAGGAGATGGAACACCCATATCTTGCAATTTAACCTGGGATAGGCAAGGACAAGAATCTCATTTTTATACATTCCGTTGTACAGTATCAACTTGCCATATCAGAGCTGTGATGATGATATCTATGAATCTTTGCAAGTTTCTCCCTGCACTCAATTTCTTGCAGATTCACTAAACCTCGTGAATGATCAAGCGAACCCTCCCACAGAACTAACACCAATTTTGCCAAGCTTTTCCTTTCCTTGCCTGTAACAAACTTTTTGCAGCCCTTTTATATACGATAAGAAAAAATCAAATTAATAAATTTAAAAAATTAATCTAAAATGCTATAACTTATAACTTTCAGGTTTGGATTTAAAATTTAAATTTTGACTTAATTTGAAATTATAAAAAGTTAAGAGATATCAAATTGGTAAGCATACATTAAGATTTAAAACGTATGGCTCCTAATCCTATCTTTTTCAACTAAGCTCTCAGCCTCTTTGGAGGTACTTGTCAAACAGCTTATCAGTTGTTTTTAGTTTTCTGACTAAAAGTTATATTTTTGATTATTTTAAAAAACTATTGACGAGTTTAATAAATGACTTATTAGTTAGCTTATTTTAGTCTAATAAGTTGATTTCTAAAAGCTTCATAAGATGAGCTTTTGGGGTTAATTGTTTGTCTAATGACAGTATTGTCCTCTATTTTACTCTCTACTTTTACTCTGTGTGTTCTCAAAGTTAGGTTTTTTTTATCGTCCTGAAGTTTGGAAGAATATAACAAAGGGGTTAATTAAACTTTTTAATCTTTATTTAATTTTATAATATTAGTTTACATTTAAAAATACCATAATATTAAGTTTT
>JANZLX010000002.1:2869338-2879737 GCA_025531955.1 Erythroxylum orinocense | reverse complement strand
GGCTTAGGGCCTGCTGTATAGAGGATGGACCAATCGGCCAGTGGGTTGTCTTGGGTGAGTCCGGGCCTTGCACGGTCAGCCCGACCAACTACAGACAGTGAGTGTGCGCATTGCTAGTAGGAGGAATCCTCGTTACATGTCGTGCGCGACTGCACTAAAGCCCGACAAGTGTGGAACAACTTCCCTCCTCACATCGTCTCGCGTGTCTTCTACACTATGTCCCCGAGGGAGTGGCTCCTTGACAATCTCCAATCTCACCGACATGTCATGGGGCATGACTGGCCCACCCTTTTTGACATTACCAGCTAGTTCCTCTGGAAATGGAGAAATCTGTCCCTCTTCGATGCTTAGTTTTCTTGGCCATCTTCACCCATTTTTCCTATTTTGTCTTATGCAGGTGTTATTCACCAGTAAGTAGCTTGGCACACTCGAGCACGAGTAGCAGGTCCTCGCCCTTGGATGGAGCGATTCATCGAGTGGATCCCACCTCTCACGAGCTGGCTCCGATTAAACACAGATGGTGCGTGCAAACGCGCCTTGGCCCTAGCTACCGTTAGTGGGCTTCTCCGGGATAGTGACGATACCTAGAAGGGAGGATTTATTCAACACCTTGGCTAGTGCTCTCCTTTCACTGCAGAACTCTGGGGCGTCTATATCGGGTTGACCCTTGCGTAGAATATGAGGTACTGTCAAATCGAGCTTGAAGTAGATTCCACAATAGTGATCGATGTCCTATCCTCCCCGGTTCATCGAACCAGATCCCTCAACTCTCTAGTTCGAGGCATCAATGAGATATTTACTAAGAACTAGACTATTGTTTATTGATACATCTGGCTTGCGAATTATGCGGTTCAGTTTGATGTCGAAGTCAGTATTTTGACACACCTCCTATCGAATGCCATATGATCTTTTTAGAGAATTTCTCGGGGACTTGTCTTTGCTGATTTGCTATATAATTTTGGTTCTTTTCCCTATTATGTATATACAAAAATAAAGATGTGAGAAAAAGCAGCAACCACGTAGCGGTTCTCAACTTCAAAATAAAAGCCTTTTTTGGGGAAGCAAAACCATGTCAGAGGATGCGACCTTGTAGCTATTATAACAGACACGACTTGCCAGCAAGAAATGATTGGGTTGGTGGAGTTTGTTCGACATGTGAGCTATACGATGAAGGGGGGTTGTGTTCTTATGACGAGCTTGCACGTCGTCACTTAAGTTTGATTAATTACTTTTTGGACCTTACATTATAAGAAATTGCTATGGGACCATTGTTGAAAAACTTGGGCCGAACTCAGAAAGCCCAATTGAAAGCCCAGTGTGTAAGAACGAAAATTCCTAAAGCGAAGCTGCGTATGGTTTCTGATAACGCTCGAAATGAGCCTATGCACCACCACTTCTTCTACCCTCCTAAAGCCTCCGTTTCTCCTCCACCGCAACTACACAATCCTCCGTTTGCCCAAATGCCCTTTCTCTTCGAAACCCATAGTCCCCGATCGTCGATGTCTAACCAGGGCCACCGCCTCATCGTGGGATATCGAAATGGTGAGGAACAAGCAAGGCGTCTACGCGCCCAAAGGGAGCAAGGTCGTCGTTCTCTGGGACCTCGATAACAAGCCTCCACGCGGTCCTCCGTACGATGCCGCAATGGCATTGAAGGACTTGGCGCAGAGGTTCGGCGAGGTTATCGACATATCCGCCTACGCGAACCGCCACGCATTTATCCACCTGCCACAGTGGGTCGTCGAGGGACGGCGCGAGAGGAGAGAGCTCGACGTTCTAGAAAGGAAAGGGCTTGTCACTCCATCGCAGCCCTACGTTTGCGGAGTCTGTGGCCGCAAGTGCAAGACCAATTTGGATCTCAAGAAACACTTTAAGCAACTTCACGAGCGCGAGAGGCAAAAGAAGTTGAACCGAATGAAATCCCTGAAGGGAAAGAAACGGCAGCGTTTCAAGGAGAGGTACATTTCGGGGAATCACAAGTACAACGAGGAAGCGAGGAGATTGGTGACGCCAAAGATTGGGTATGGTTTGGCAACTGAGTTGAGGAGAGCTGGGGTTTACGTTAAGACGGTGCAGGATAAGCCACAAGCTGCGGATTGGGCGTTGAAGCGGCAGATTGAGCATTCGATGAGTAGAGGGGTTGATTGGCTGTTTTTGGTTTCTGATGATTCTGATTTTCGTGATATATTGGAAAGAGCGAGGGATGCGAATTTGGGGACTGTTGTGGTGGGGGATAGGGATAGGGCATTGGGAAGGCATGCTGACTTGTGGGTTCCCTGGATTGGGATTGAGAATGGGGATGTCAGGGATGAGGATTTACTCCCTTCTAAGGGTAGGATTAGGAGTGATGATGAGACTTTGGAGAGTGATGGTGATGATGATGGACTCTTCACGGTGTCTCATTTTGATGGGAATTTTGGAAGTGATTTTAACGGTGTTATTGATGAATTCATGTCAGGGAGGTCACGTTTTGACAGTCTGAGGATTTCAGGAATTTCGGAGGACGACGAGGATTACGAGTTGTGGGATGGTGAGGATGAGGAAGTTGAGGAGGAAGATGGCTACTATTGAGATTTCAAAAGCAAATGGAGTTGATAATGGCATGCATATAATTGTCTGTGATTAAGGTTCATCTCTTTGCTTTTCGGTGTTGTGATTTGCCAGTTCTGCTGAACATGATGAGAATATATAAAGCTAGTGCCAAGTGAGTAAATTATAAGGCATGGATGATAGATGGAAATTAATGGATTGTACATTGTGCATTATCTGCTATTTGAATTTACAAGAGGGAATACGTCTGGCCTGTGGTCAGGTTATGTCTTTGTTTGGATGTATCTTGTTGCATATTGCTTATTCAGCTTACTTTTATTGATTTCCGATGCAGAATAGATCAGTAATATATGAACCATAAAGAATTCCATATCTGCTATTCCATATAACTATTATCACTCTTGAATCCATCTCATTTATGCTTATAGGTTCTGGAGAGTCCCATCTATGTAGTCTAACCTGACAAGTTTATGTATATGGCAGAGTACTTAATGTATTTAGCAGCTCTTGTATAATCTGTAGCTAGATTAGTTACTTCTTTTCTATGCCAGCACAATTTGTTTCTTCTGGCAGTACTTCGACAGAAGTGGGCAAATTTGATGATTGTAATGTGCATGCTTTGTATGATCAAGGGATCATCCCCTATCATATGATCAAGCGATCGGTCGAAACCTTGGCCTAAGTTGCCTCTTCGTTCAGCAGACTCAAGACCAGATCTTTCTTTTGTACTTTCTTGCGGTTCTCATCTATCTGGAAATTTTGACATTTGTGTGTGAAAACACTTCATGTGCTGATTGCTATTGAACTAATACTATGGAATCTGATATGTTAATACGAAATGCTGTTGATTGTCGACCTAGTGAAATGGAGTTTAGAAATAAGGAAGATGTTGAATAATTTCTTTCAAGTCTTTTAATTTGTATTGAGTAGCATCCCTGCTCTTTAGGAACTTTACTTGCGCGTCTTATTTTGTTGTGATCTCTAATGGATGATTCACGGTACTTAGCAATAGTGTGACTTCATTCTTGGAGGGGAAGATGTTATCCTCTGGACTTTGCATTTTAGTTGTTCATAGCTTCTAATCATCATGTCTTCCTCAAGAAAGTTGAGTTCAGGGGGTTATGCTTTCTGGCCGTAAGCTTCCTAATTGACGACGAAGATTATTAAGTGATTCATTGAAAGGCAACAGTCCAATGTCGTTGCAGGAATTTGAGATGTTTATTTGGTGATTCCCTTTGTTCGAAATACGGAATTAATTCAATGCCTTTCTGATTCTTGGTGATCAGACCGATCTTTTAATTTTGTTGCCACTTTAATTGTATCATGTCTCAAACATTCGTGTTCTTGCCACTTTATTCTGATGGAGCGTCATTAGCTGAATAGTGAACGAATAAGATGGTTACTTGGGTTCAGGCCCTCATACCAACTCCACTGTTAAACATTAACTACGACATACTATTTGCCATTGTCTGCTGCCGACTGAATCTCCAAGTTGGAGGGTACCTATGTGAGCAACAACTTGACCTTGTTCGCAAACATGTCCCTTCCCTATCATTTCCTGCCTCCGGAATAAAGTAATCCTATCTTATTCCTCAAGTCCAAATAACATTGCTTCTTTTGCAAGTTGTAGTCGTTCTTCATATGATTTATGTTTCAATTTCGGTGATTGAGATAAACCCAAAGACAAAAACAACCACTTTACCGATTATAATTCCCAATTAACATTCAAAAGCATAATAATTATAGCTTCTTTAATAGTCAGAAAGGTCAAAGATATCACTTTTCTAAGGAATCTTTAAATTTTTTAATAAAATTTGAAAACAAAAAAAAGAGTTTAAATTTATTTTTTTTAATAAATTTTTTTTAAAAATGCGAGTTGTACATCTTTTATCTTATTGGACACCGACCCCGAATTCAACAACTCAAAGGCTGGTTTAAACTCCCGCATGGTTGAGTAAAGCTGAATACGGATGGAGTATGCAAAAGAACGTCCTCTTCGACTTCAATAGGCGGACTTATTTGAGATAGTACAAGTGCTTGGCTTGGCAGATTTGTTCAGAATATTGGCTGGTGCTTCCTCACTTTCACAAAACTCTGGAGAGTCCTGTCTGGCCTAAAGCTTGCTTGAGATCTTAGTTATCGTCGTATTGAACTAGAAATGGACTATCGAGTGGTGGCCACTGTCCTATCCTCATCTACTAAAAGGACACTGTCTCACAACCCCCTAATCATGGGGATTAACGAGATGCTTGCTCGAAATTAGGTAGTTAAACCTCGGCATATCTATAAAGAGGACAACTGATGTGCAGATTGGCTCGCAGATGCTGCCGTTTATTTTAGTTTTAGAATTACCACTTTTAATACTACTCCTGTAGTGTGCCTCTCGTTCCTATTAGAGGACATGTAAGTGATTTGCTTCCCGAGATTAGTGATGTAATCATGGACGGAGCCATGTATAAGGGTAGGGGGGCCATGACCTCCCTTTCAAATTTTTTTTTTAAATGTACTTATATAATTTTTTAGTAAATAAGGACATTTTTTAAATGTTGGCCTCCGACTTCTCCTTAGAGTTAGCCCCCAGCCTCCGACTTCCGGCCCCCGGCCTCCCCTTATAATTGAATCTGGCTTCGTCCCTGGATGTAATATGCTTAGTGTACTCTTTGCTTTCCATTTTTTTTTTAAAAAAAGGAACTGAACATAAGAGACTCTTAATTAAGGAGGAAAAGGAAAGGGAAAGGGAATGGTAGTCAAGTCCTACAAGGGCAGGTCAAAAGTTGCCAAACATTCTGCCCTTAGCTTTTATATTGTCAACTGAGACGGTCAGTTTAGTGTATATATAGGTGTGAGTGTGTGTTATCTTATTTAATAATTAATAGGTATATATATCTATATATGCATTCCAAATTAGGTGCAAAATCACTTACATTCTTCTGTTTTTTCTATAGAGAAGTGATGGGAAGTCATTGCATTAAAATCTAACATGTAGTAAGAAGTCATTTCAAAACTAATAAAATTAAGAAATTATTATTTTACTAATTTTAAGATTATTACCAAAATAATAATTATAGGATAGTCATGTCTGTAGCTATTACAAGTATGAAAAGCGACATGTCACCAAATCCAATAATTTACGCACTCAAACTCATGACATGAACTCCCAATATTTATTGTCTATGATTGCTAAGAGTCCAAAAGAAAGAAAAGAGTTAATCTGTGCATACGCTAGCTTACATTAAAAAACACACCATACTAAGCAGACAAATCTTCTCACCTTTGGCTACTTCCACTACAATGAATCCTTATTGCGTGAACGGAAAGTCACTTTCGAACCCCTAATCCTCCCATTCATCCACCACCGACTCCCTCCATTTCAAAGTTCAACCCTTCAACCCCAACGCCTCTCTTTCCCTTCCACTTGTCCGCAAAACAAATTGTGGAGTTTTACTTCCGCAACTCACTCAGGGGGCACCTTTAATTTTGTTTTTTTCATATACTTCTGAGAAAAGGGTCGTATTATATTGAGATTGTAGTCTAATCCATTGTCTTGCAAATTACAATTTCAAGAACGGGCCAAAATTATGGATTACATTTGCAATAACAACTAACTAATTACCGTCCTACAAATATTTTAGGACAAGCTCTCAAATTGTTGTGTGATATACTTCTGAGTAAAGCTATTGAAGAAGCGAAGAGGGAGAGACAAAAATGAGGAGGTGGTGATGATGGAGTATGTCGGCCAATTTTGGATTTATCTTAAAGAGAAGATCAACGTGGCGGCCGTTCCAGACGACAGATTAGCAGCCAAGTAGGAAACGAATGCCTCCTTCCCTCAAGATTAACTAATTTTTCTATTTTCACTTGAGAGATATCACTTCATCGTATATATATATGTCTATATGGTTTGTACATGTACTCATCCTATATAAGCAGGCGTAGCTTGAGAATGAACCCGTTTAGTTTTAGTTCTAGTTCTAGTTCTAGTCAGAATCTTTCTGGGTTGCTTTTTGAGGCACCAAAGCTCAAAACTTTTCCAAGTGTTGTTTGTTGAGAAACACAAAAAACATGGAAGGCGATTGCTGCTCAAGTTCAACCTCATCCACGACTTCATCGGTGACAGTGACAGAGAAACGAAAACACAGGCAACAAGATAAGCCGTATAGAGGGATAAGGATGAGGAAGTGGGGTAAGTGGGTGGCCGAGATTAGAGAACCCAACAAAAGGTCAAGAATTTGGCTTGGTTCCTATTCTACGCCTATCGCCGCCGCTAGAGCCTACGACACCGCCGTCTTCTATCTCCGAGGACCTTCTGCGAGGCTTAATTTCCCTGATTTGATGTACCAAGAAGACGAGTTACGTGACATGTCCGCTGCTTCTATACGCAAGAAGGCCACCGAAGTCGGGGCTAAAGTAGACGCCTTGCAAACAGCTCTCCATGCATCTCCGGAAAAGAACCCGATTCAAGTTCGTTCAGAGAAACCTGATTTAAACAAGTTCCCAGAAAACTCCGACAACGACGAGTGAAAATACGCGATCTTTTGCAACTGTCTATAGTCTTTTTCTTTTCTTCTTTATTAGGGTTCTATATGTTTCTACGATCTTTTCGCTGCATATCCACTTTTTTTTTTCCTCTCTTATAAAAAGAAGTGATAATCCCTGCATATTGAGTATGTTAAGAAAGGAATAGCATAACACGGTTTCTATCCAATGATAAGTATTTTAAGTTCTTCGATAAATAGGTTAATCTCTGTTGTAAAAGGAAGCACTGAACGGTACTGTTCAAGTATTTCCAGAGATAGTTAATTGATCACCCCTGAATCTCTACCCTTCATGTTCTTTAATTTCAGTTATGTATATCGGTTGTTAGTTATGTAGAGTGTGTGAAAGGAAGAGGAAGAATTAAGAATAGTCAAAGGGATGAGAAAGGGGATAAAGGAACAGCGATGGCCTACCTTTTAACTTTAGTTTTTACATCAGAAACTGCATATTTTTTAGTTGCCAAGCATAAAACAAACTAGCCAAGAAAGCAAAAGTTGGGCACCAAGAAGTGGCCCTTGTTACGTGCCGGTGGACACCATAAAACACGAACTGAGTGAGAGAGGGATGGAAGGGTTAAGTGGTCCTCAATCAAGGATTGGTTGTCACGGTCATGGGATGGTGGGAAGCTTACGAAAGTAAGTCTGCTGGAAGCTGATGGGTGATGAACTGTGGGTGGTAAGTGGTTTCTCTTCAACAAAGTACATATTTTCTTGTTTTTTTCTTAATATAATTTTGTAGTGAAGATGGGTGTATACTGTATAATAGCTAATGCATTAACTCTTAAATAATATATTTCCAAATTTAACTTCAATAATTCTTATGAAGATATTTAAATTTAACTCTATTAATTAGAATGTAATTCTATATTATCTTATTATTAGTCTATATTTTGTTATCTTATGAGATAAATTATAAAATTGTTTATTATGTTATTTTAAAATTGAATTCTTGAATTCTTATAGAAATTTCTTTTTTTAAAATGTTTCAAGCACAAAAATAATTAGTAACTTATATATTATTTAAATAAATTATTTAAGAAATTAAAATTTTCAAATAAATAACAAATTCTTATCAAATGACTAATCAATGTTTTCAAAACCAGACTAGAAGTTAAATAGTTAAGATAATAAATGTAAGGTTTAAAGGCTTAATTGGTATTAGATTGTTATAAAAATATGATTTAATAAAATTAAAGAAATTAAAAAAATTATTGAAGAAGACTATTTTTACATATAAAAAAATTTAAAGTTTAATTAAAAATACTATTAATTAAAAATTCATGGTTTATTTTAAATTATAAAAATTGATTAGTTTATAAAGACTGACTGAGTAATTAAATTTTAACAACAAAAGTTATTAAACTATATCAATCTAAAAATTCAAAAGCTGAAATGAAAAGTTAATTAGTTCAAAATTTTCACTATTAATTAAACTGTCCAAATCAATTTAGCTTTTTAAAACATTTAGTTAATAACAAATACTTAACAAAGATTAGAACTCAAGATCTACCAAAAATTTCCTTGAGTCGGTATAAGATAATGAGAATTTTCTGACCAATTTTATGGTATCTCATTCTGTCCGGTGAAGAAGTCATTTTAGGTATTAGACAAGATTAAATAGCCTCTAAACTCATGCCAAATGGTTAAATAACATCATTTTGAGTATTAAACAAGATTAGGCAAAGGACCTGAATCAATCAGCTTTTAGTCGTTGTTGTTTAAATTAATTGCATGTACTTTAGCACCGATCTTATAGTTTCATGCCGTAGTCTTGAGCTCTTCATCTTTGTTTTCTTTTCTATCTTTCGTTGTCTAATCCTATTTGGACTGCTGGGACGGCTGTCATTGCATGTTCTCTGCAGCAAAAGATCTGATCTCTTAATGCTCATCTTTCGTCATGCATGATTTGGTTTTATTATAATAATTATTCTAAGACTACTTATTGCAATCGAGAAGTTCTGTTCTAAGTTTATGTTTGTTTTGGTCGGTCGGTTCTTATGCTGTTGGATATTTCCATTTAGTCAATTACTTCCAATGGCCTCTTTCGTTTGAAGGTATAGTGCCGGTCTCAAACAAGTAATCGCAACACATGTCAAAGACGTGGAAGCAAAGCTTCAGTTCGATGCGTTTTGACTTGTTTTCATTACTTTATATTTCCTGATACAACTCCTCACCATTTTTCTACGTTGGAAAGGTCGAGGAAAGGGGAAGCAAAGATGACAAAACAACCTTAACATTTTTTAGTTGTAGTTGTACAAATGAAAGCTGAAGCTTGTGCCTTGGTCCCAAAGGAATGAACGATACCTGATTTTTATATTAAATTTGATAAATGAACTTAATTTTGTGTTTGCATCATAAATATCATCATCTAATTGTGTTATCAAAGCCAACCATTCTGTGAACATGACCAGGTTGTCACTCACTGTAACCAGGTTGTCGGTCTCGTACGGGGCCAGGTTATGATGCTTATCGACCTAATTTTCGAAGAAACTAAAGGAGATAGTGAACGATCACCTAGAAAAGTTTGCGTTACAGTATTAAGTCATTGTATCTCTCAAATTTGATTACATTTCAAACTATTCAATTTGAACTAAAGTTTGAATTAAGATCTGACCAACAAGAATCAAGTTCAAGCAACAACACACAATCTGATAGAATTTAAATCTTCTGTCCAATATTATGATATTTTATTGTGTCTAATAAATCTCAACCATTTATTTATATAGGTCTAAACTTGTAAAATAAATGGTTAAGATTTTATGAGATGGAATAAGGCAGAGGATCTAGACTCAACATAATGTGATCCTTAGCTATTAAATTACGAAATAGCATCTTCCAACCTTTTTAGGAAGTGAAATCATTTATTCCATTTTGCCTGTGTAGAAGAGGCCATTGGTGTTGGTGGCCGATCTTTTATCACCACTGTTTGTGTATGGTGACCGTGATAAATGCTAATGATAGTAACATAACATACCCATTGGTGTAGTACAAATTCTAAATTCATAACATGTGCACCTTTCTTCACAGAGCAGATGGGAGGTTGGGCTTTTTCGATTTCGTCAACACTGGAAAAGTGAGTGATATCTATTAAAATATAATATTTTCTCAATATACTACTAATCTTTAGATAACTTCATCCTCATATATGTATATATATATATATAATATTTAATTTTTTAAAATTTTGAGAGGCCTAGTATACTACTGAGCCTCATGTAACTATGTCCCTACTAATAACACTCTAGTTGATTGACGGGAAAGTAAAGTGAATTTAGAATATAATTTTTCAAAAAATAAATCTATAGAAAGTAAAG
>JANZLX010000002.1:2849673-2868071 GCA_025531955.1 Erythroxylum orinocense | reverse complement strand
CTCCTTTCCCACTTTTTTCAAATTTTTTAATTAATTATTTTATTTATTTCAACTTTTATAATTATTGTGAATTTTTAATTTTTATTTTTAAAATACTAATAAATATTTTTATTACTAATAATAATTATAAATTAAATAAAACTTACGAATTTATTTTTATTTAAATTTATTTAAATATTTTATATAATATTTATTAGCAAAATATTTTATTTTTAAAAAATAATTTAAAAATTATTATTTATAAACTAAAATTTATTTTTATATATTTTAATTATTAAATTAAAATTTATTTAATATTTATATATTTTAAAATCGTTGAATTAAGAGAGAAGGAAGAATTAAATTGATCAATATAATTTTTAGATTAAACTCTTAAAAAAAGTGTTGGGTTTAAAGAACTCCAAACTCACAGCCCAGAGTGTAAGTTGAAAGACAAAAGGGGGTTTAGAAGATGCCCAACTGAGTTGGCATTGGGCCAAGCTGAGGCCCAATCAAATCCAATATATATTGTCCAAGCTCGACCTTGGTTGAGCCTAAGCCGGCCAAAGTTCAATTTTTATTTTTAATTAAAAATAAAAAATAAAATTATTTACTCAAAACTATTCTTTCTTCTTAAATTTTCATATTAAAAAAGGTTAAAACTTGGTCCGAAGTCTAGTCGATTCGAACCGAGCCGAACCAACACTTAACTACCACCCTTATAAGAGAGAGAGACACGTTTTTAGTAGTTCAAGCTTGAACCATGGGCTTTGAACTCGATTGGACTTTAGACCCAAATTTGAGCCCAAGCATAGATTCCTCATAGTTGGGCTACATCCAACCCAATCCCAAACATGCTTTCATATACATCGGAAATAATTTTGGTTTGGTTAGTCCTTAAAAATAGAAGCAGAGAGTAAAGACAAGACTGGTTTATTTGAAATATATAATTTACAGATAGTTATATACACGTAATAACCAATTAGTTTAACAGTAAAAACTTTGAACTATTTAATTTTTTAGTTCGATTTTTAATTTTTCGGTTCGATTTATTTTAATAAATCTTATTTTTAAAATCTAATTATTTTATTAATTAATCAGTTAATTTTTATAAATTAATAAGTTCTTATAAACTAAAATAAATTAATTAATTTTATTTAATAATTTATTTTTAATTAAACTTCAAATTTTTTAATAGGTAAAGAAAATCTCTTTCATTCTTATTTTAAAATTAAAATTTTATTTAATCTTTAATCAATTTTACGACGATTTAATACCGGTTAAATCTTTTATTTTATCAGTTTAACTTCCTGTCTGACTTTTAAAATATTGCATAATAATTTATTCAATACACTTGTAACAAAAAAAGGACTACAAATTCCATTATTATTAAGAAAAGGAGAAAATGTTTTTTTTTTCATAAGTTAAAGGTTGTACTCCATGTTGACCTATTTTTGGCTGGGTTGGACTTGTTTTTTGGGACTTTTGGTCAAGTTTAAATTCAGACTATTGGAAAATAAAAATATCAAATAAAATTTGACATCATTTTAAAATTTAAATTAAAAAATGAAATTAATCTAAGGGCTATGAGCTTCATCCAATCCAAGCCTAGCCTGATCCAATGCAAATCCTAGTTTCATATGCCTTAGAAATCATTTTAGCTTGGTTGGTACATAGGAATTAGCAATATTAGAACAGCAAGCAGATACTAAAGACAAGACTGGTTTGAACGCTGAGATTGCAATCATAGAGCAGCTTCTGAGTCAACATTCTCATAAAAAGCATTTTCATATGTAGTCTTACAGAAGGACAAACGTCCAGATCATGCATACTGACATGCATGAGTTCAGTCTCTCCGGAGAACAGGCAATACAATCATCTGAATATGTAGTTACTGTTTAGTTTCTGCAAGATCATGAAAATCTTGAATTGTAAGTCTGCACCTTTTATCCTCTTTCCATATCTTCCCTCTTAGCAATTTGGTGGGAGTGATTTCTCAGTGGACTCCAAATGCCTACTCACAAACAACTAATGTGAATTGATCTGATCTTCAAAAACTTGGAACTGGTAAAAAGCTGATTTTCTTTTTTTTTTATGTTCAATCAAACGTCTACTTCTTTTTGGCGCATTTTCATAGATAAATGTGACTCTTTCATCTCTCTTGTAGTGTCCAAGGATACTGAATCTAGCTCCTTTTACCATAGTTAAGAGAATTCAACAAGATCATCATCATATATTAGAAGATCCAACCACTAAATCCACCAGCATTCTTTGCCTTGTTCTGCTTGGTGGGTTCTACTTTATTGGCCATAATTAGTATTTGTTAAAAACATTTGGACTTATACTGGAAATTAACTCGTTCTTCACGATCCATTCTCTTCGTATATTTTTATTTGTAGGAGAGGAACTGACATCGCAGTCCACTAGTGACCAAAAGTTGAACAAACTCCTTTTGTTCTTGTCCGTTGACGGGAAGCTTACAAGCAAACAATTACGAAAGTGAAGTTGATTCATGTGATAAGAAGAAAAGAACAAAACTCGAGTGGGACATCACATTTAGCAGTTTTGAGTTTTGTTCTGCGTGTGACCATTGAGTGAAATTCTGTACATTACTACAAAAGGTTAAAAAAATTGTGTACAAGTAAGATGGGAAAGAGACATTTGGACTTTCTCATAAGAGGGAGTCAAAATTTTGAGTTTTTGTGCAAAACAAAGGAAGGGGTTAATCATAAACATGGAGGAAAAATATGAAAAAGTACTTAAAAGAAGAGAATATAGAAAAGTTAAAGAAGAAAGGAGGGAGGGGTTTGTAATATAGTAAGGATCCGATTGTGCTTGTGACTGTCATCCATTTGCAACAAAAACCCCTTTCCCTGCACATTTGCTCCCACTTTCCCTTACACGACATGACAATTTTCTCACCAAGCGATCATGTTCCTCCTCCTTCTTTTCTTTTAACCCTTTGTTCATGGCTCTCTCTTTCTCGAGAAAAGGAGGAGGGGGGAAAAAGAAAAAGCAAAGAGAATTACACTGTAGAACATAAAGTCATGAGCTAAGTTGTATTAAATGTAGTTGGGGGAATATATTGTCAATCCAAACAATGATGCCTCCTGCCCACAATTCACTTTAATTGCCAGCAAAAATCTATCATACGTTTTAAAGGGTGAATGTAATAAGAAGAAGAGCACCACCAACACCAACCATCAATCATTTTCTGTCGATTTCCAAGCTAAAAAGGCTTCCAAACAAAGACAAGGACTAAAGGGTATTAGACATATCAAAGTGATACGAGCAAAAGGGGCGAAGATGACCCCTCCCCACATACGCATATATATAATGTTTACTGATTAACGTGCGATGCCATTTGATGCCACATGTTACCACCTTCCCTGTCCTGTCCTACCGACCCTCTCGGACATTAACTTCCAAGTCCACCGCACAACATCTCAGATTGGCGGCCGTTGGATAAACATTGTTCACTCTTAACGGTCAGGATTCAAACTTCGAGTCGTAGGATTCCTTTTCGTTGCCAAAATATATATGGCCCATAAAGAAAGAAAAAAATGCACCACTAGTCAGGTTCAGTTCCGATGCAATGCACATAAACAAGTTAAAGCTGGTAGCTGAAATCACAACGTACGCTGGCAAATGCACAAAGCAGAAGAATGTACATAACAACTTGGTCTTCTGTGAAGTCACCCCCATCGTCAAACAAAGCCAAGTAATCAAACAAAACTTGTTCCGGAACTAATATTAAACCCTAATTTTATGTTCATTTAATAAATGATTCAAAATTAACAAAAAATGACTTGTTCTTATGAACTATTTGCGTTTAGGGAAAAGAAAAAAAACAAGTAATAGTAACGTTCGTGCACAATATGGAAAATGTTGTTAATGATGGAAGGTGTGGCCCATAAACACGTGCAAATGATGACAATGTCTTCCCCTAATGATGGGTTTCCACCGCTTCTTCCACTGTGTGGGATCCACTCTTATCATATGCAAATGCAATACAACCTCATCTTTGTATCTACTTAACCTAATTTCCTCTTTTATTTATGTTTTGTCTACCCAAATTCCCACTTTGTTCAAGTCCAAATGAAATCTATATATAATAAAATACATTATATTTTAAGTTAAAATTTTATAGAAAATATATAATTAAATCTTTATATATCATGCATAAATCTTTTAATATTGACTGTAGCGCCCCTTACCATAAAGTACCTACAGGAATGTATTGTGATGCCATGTGGAGTTTAGAGTTGTTTGTCTGTAGTTCTCTCTTATCGTAGGATATGACCGGAATGACCTACGGGTGTTCCGGTGGGTACTCTACGGTAAGGAAGTGCTACATTGACTACTTAATTATACACGCAAGTCCAACATATATACCTGATATTTTAAAAATGAAACCTGAAATTCAATTGGTAAGACTAGAGGTGTAAAGTTTAAAAAGCTTGACGAAATTAAAATTGATTAAAAATTAAATAAATTAAAGAATATGAAATATAATTGAAAGACATTGACGAATTTAAAATCTAATTAAAAAAAGAGACAGTTTAATACAATTTAATTAATTTATTTTAATTTATAAGAAATTATTAATTTATAGATTTTTTATTTTTAGTTTAATTTATTTTAAATAAAAGTGATTAATTGTCATTCCCAATTTTTTATTTTTTTTAATCATCGTAAATAGCAATGCCGATCAGACTATTACTCGCCACAGGACTCGGCAGTGATTTACGTGGAAAATGTTGCAAACACTTGTGGTGAATGGGGATCGAAGGTGGGGAAGGGCAATCACTTAGGAAGATATGCTTAGTACGTGAACCCAAAAAATACGACTCAAAGCTCATACATCTAATCTTAATGATATTGTCAACATTTTCCATCATTATCTTACCCATTCTCGTCAAAGCTCGAATGACACCTGGCCAATAGATTTTAACCTTCTAAAAGGCATCACTTTCGCTTGTAATTGATCCCTCTTTCTCTTAAGTACTGCTAGCTACCTACTAGAAAAGAGGCTTTTAATCCTTGTATTAACTTTTTGCTTTTCACTTTCGTACCATTTCTTAACTATTACCACTAATCATGATTAGCTGTTAATGTTTACCTATTTTCTTTACTGATGCAAGCCATCAACCACATGGATTCATCCGCTACATTGTACAGTAATCCAAGTTAAGCTATTTAAAAGTTAAAAAGAGCTTTTAGTATAGACAGTGATTACATTGTTTAGCATTATAAAATAAGTAAACCTTCAAGGTTGGTGAGATGACTCCTGAATCCAAAACATTAAAGGCAACCTGTCAAAGGTATAGAACCCATCAGAAGTTTAAAAAGTGAGCTGTTCAGCAACTGCAGGCAATTTTGTCAATGGGATGTTGAATTATTGAACGCCCTGAAGTAAAAATCCATGGTCGAATGTGATAAAGAGGAAAGAGTCACATCGTCCCGGCAACCAAATCTTCGTTTTTTGAATTCTTGTTCACCAGAGGTCTATATATCTACGCATAGTCATGTTGGAAGAAATTCATGGAATTGGCCAGTTAGATGCATGAAATTTACGCTAGAGTCGTGTCTCAAAGAACTTTGCTACGTACGTTCACATGCATGAGAATGTTTGTCTAGGTCTAACTACTACTTGAAAATCAGTGACTTGTTTATGAAAAATGGGAAGTCCGGTGGGTTAAATTCCACGAATCCATGCTTCTTCCCCCACACAAATCAATGCAAATTTGATAATACTTGTTTATATACACTTTTCTTGTAACGGATAAGGATCATCTACTGTTAACAATGAACGGTGCTGGTTTTCAACTTTTAGTACTGGAGATGATTGAGAAAGAAATGCATTTCATATTACTTAAGATTTTCTTTTTACCGTATTTTCCCATCTCTCTGTTTCATGAGCATATAAATAATAATCAGTGCTAAATATCAATATAATTCTAATTCAGTAATTTGTTTAATGATTCAATGTTTTGTTAAAAAATAACAACAATATTAAGTAGAAATCTCCTATCAAGTAAAAATCTCATTAAAATACAGAATTTAAGGAGGTCTAGTAGTACGCAATAAAGAGGCTATTTTGTTGAAAAATATATAATAAATATATTATTCAAGTTTGTTAGGATATATGTTATATAACTTTTATTTAGTTTTGACATCTTATTTATTGATTGGACATATAAGATATTAATTGGATAATAACTTAAATTCAAAACTCTATTGATGATAATCTTCTAGTTGTGATAGAGATTTATCTGTCATTGATGTGTATCTTGGCAAGATGTGTTGGTGAATATCATGTATGATTCTATCAACAGAAGATGTGCATCTTGAATAGGAGTCTTCTAATCATCTGTGTAGTGAGGAGTTAATTGAAATTGAAAATAGATATATGCTGCGTCATGGATGTGCTCTTGCGATGTGTGAGAAAAAGTGTGCGTGTTGCTTCTCTACGCACTGCTTCTTTGCTTCTCCGTGCGAGTTGCTTCTTTACTTCACTGCATGTTGCTTCTGTGCTTTTCTTGAAGGACGATGATTTCTTGAAGCTGGCTAATGGTCAACTCAATTCTCAAATAGCACTCATGAGGTCGTATGAAGAATGGAGGTTTTGAGACCTAAAAATTGGAGTTCCTTCGTTTAAGTTCTAATCGTTTCAACAACAGTATATTATCATCTCTGGGATTTTTAATGAAGATATTGAAGCTTCATAGCAGATCTTTCGAAGAACAAATTTCCGTTCTTTCATTGATGAAGTAACATATTTAGGGGAATTGTTTTTCTATCTCAAGTGTATTTAGTTTTTGTTCTTTATTATTTTAATCACTTGAGTTATTCATTTATTGTTCTTTCGTTAAAGATTGATTGAGAAAATTCTCTATTAAGAATAACATGAGTCGGTCGTGTTATTGGATATGAAATTCTTTCACGGGTAGTGAAGACGAAGGATAGTGTCAAGGGTTAAGTGGTGTTGGCTTGGTAAAGCCCATGTATAAAACTATTGTCATTAGTAAAAAAATTAAGCTGGGTAAGGTCCCTATAGACGTAGGCAAAATATGTCAAACAGTGTTACCAAATTTCTGGTGCTTTTTATTATTTCGTTTTTTATTGCTTTTGTTTTCATTTGTACTAAAGACGTCTACGGTAAAATTAGAAAGTTTGCAAAACTATCACCCTCCTCGATTTTTCAAAGTTGTTAAATCTATTCATATATAAAATTCATTGTTAAATCTATTCGTATTGGCATATGAAATCCCTAAATCTTTTTTTGTATTTTAGACGTTACACAAGAAAAATCATGGAATGTTAAAAGTAATTATCCCTACATAATCATTTAACAGCTTTAATTCCCTATAATTAAACAGACCTCGGATTGAATTTCTGGATGAGGGAGATAGAACTGACCAAAGATTCCCATAAAGTAGTCATCGAATTCCTGTCTATCCTTCCATATATAGGCCCCTCTCAAAGAGACATATATAGGCCCCTCTCAAAGAGACAAGACGAAGCGCACGCATGAATGCGGAAATTTGTTTAATCTTTGAGGAACATTGGAGATTCATTATTTTATGGCAATGATTCTGAATTCAGAGAACCGGCTCTTTCTCTGTCTCGCCTGAAATACCCAATTGCACGTGGCAAAGCCAATCAGTACTTCAGTCCAAAGTCTCCGTGATTGGAGTCATTAACCAGGCCAAGCTGAGTTTCACCTGGAACTGGAACACGTTATCTTTGTACAGACATGATTAATTATCATTATCCCCCCATATGGATGGTTAATTAATAATACGTACTTATCATCACCTAATCACTGGTTGATCAATAAATACATCATACATACAAATGATAAAAGTGTGTAAATTTTCACTTATAATATCTATATAAACACCATCATGGGATGGTATTTGGGAAGTGGTGCTACAGATCCTGAAGTGGAGAAGTTGGATTTGCATGCACTTTGGTTTCTCGACATTCCTGACTAGTTAAAGAAGTCACCAATAGTTTAATATCAACCCGTATCTTATGAAAACAAATGGAAATTGTTTTGGGATTGGAGGAATCTCGTCTCATTCCTTATTATACTACCATCTCCATTCTCCACTTAACTTTAACTGAGAGATAAACACACAAAAGAAAAAGAAAGTGAAAAGAAGGTTGAGAGAGAGAGAGAGCTCAGAGCCACCGAAAAGCATGGACACTTATCATGAAAACAAGAAAAAAAACGAACCTGATTAGACTGACCAACCCACACGCATATACACACTCTCCCTCTAACTCACTCACTTACTCACATGCCCACACTACACGACTATGGTATCCTCTCGTCTCGGGCTGTGACTGTGTTTTCTTTTTGCTTTTGGTTTTATTGGAAAAAAATGGAAGAAAACCTCCAAGTCAACCTGGCCTCATGATTTGGTCTTTGCGTTCTTCCAAGCACATACTCCCAAACCCCACATAATTTGCTTCGTCTATATAATTGGGGGTCACTCTCTGTCTCGTGATCATCAGTCCTCCATATCCATGGGAATGAGCATGAAGGTGCACCAGTTAGCTCGTGGATTCTGGGATCACGAACCCTCTCTCTCGCTTGGTTGCAAACGTTTACGGCCTCTTGCTCCTAAGTTGCAATCTAACTCTAGTACTACTGTTTCCTCTTTCGATCTCAAGAGCTTCATTAGACCCGACAGTGGTCCTAGAAAAATTGGGTCTCCTACTAACGACAAGAAAGATTCCCCTCAGGTGATCATCCCTCGCCTTCCTCGTTCGACACAGACATTCCTGCTTCTTCTGACTATGTTGCTGTTTTTTTTAAAAAATTTAACAAGTAATGAGACGACATAAACCTCTTGAGGTCTTGTCTTGAAAGTTGAAACTTATCGGTGAAAATAATAATTGTCGCAGGTGGAAACACATCCAGGAGGGACGCGATGGAATCCTACGCAAGAACAGATAGGAATACTGGAGATGCTGTATAGAGGAGGAATGAGAACACCAAACGCACAGCAGATTGAACAAATCACTGCCCAACTAAGCAGATACGGCAAGATTGAAGGCAAGAATGTATTTTACTGGTTTCAGAACCATAAAGCACGCGAGAGACAAAAGCAGAAGCGAAACAGCCTTGGCATAAGCCATAGTCCTAGAACGCCGACCCCACTTACTACCATATCGTTAGACTCTAGGGTACGTCAGAGATCTTTTAACTTGGTTTCTTTCCCTTCAATAGCTACCTACCTAGCTAGATTCTGATTCTTGTTGTTACAACGTATACTATAATGCAGGGAGGAGTATTAGAGAGAGATGATGATAGTCCATATAAGAGAAAGTGCAGAAGCTGGGGATTTGAGAGCTTGGAATTAGAAGAAAGTGATAGGTCATCATGCAAAGAGGGTCAGGGAGATGGAACTCTGGAGCTCTTCCCATTGCACCCGGAAGGCAGATGAAGGGGTTTGAACTTTGAACCGAAAAAAAAAGAAAAACATTTTTCATTCTCGATTCCCAACTTTGGTTCTCTTCAGTTCACTTGTGATATGATGCTTATGATCTGCTTTTAATTGACGATGATGTGCTGGCTTTTCTTTCTTTATTTCTTTGTTTCGAGAAAGAAGAAAGACGAGTTGTCTCTTTGTACCTTATTTCTGACTTGGAATCAAAGCTTAACTCCATGCATCCACTCTTCGATCCAATCCCCGAGATTGGTCTGTGTGCGTGTAATCCTTTTCTTTTGACTAGAGGGAGAAGCAAGCTTGTTAAGACAAAGCTTTTCCGTTTAAAAGTGGTAATACGGACACTGAAGTCCACGCACCTACACTTACTGTTCTCAAGCTCTCTGTCCATCGTCGGCACGTTTTTTAAGATTCAAATGGGAAAAGCAGGAGTGTCCATTTCCATCCTCCGTCGTCCACTGATACCAAGAAAACAAAAAATGTGCAATCTAGCACTACGTAGAAGACTTTTATAAAGTAACCTATCAACTTTCAACCAGACGTGAAACTTTCCTAAGATGTTTTTCTTTGATAACCACTGGCATGCATTTTCCAAGAAAAAAAAGTATTATTGTTTAGTGGAACTACTGGTCATCAACCGTGGCAATACAAATTGCTGGTTTTGGAGGGAAAGATGGGTCGCTTTCTGAACTTGAAATGAGCAAGGAGACTGCCCTCCTTTTCCGAACAGATAATGAGGACCTGCTCGAATTCAATTTTTATAATGTGATTATGAATAATTAAAATGATTATGAATAATGCATGCTTAATTATTGAACTACCACCGTAATTATAAAAAATTATAGCTCATATCACAATCATAATAATGCTGTTATAACTGTGAATGTACCTCCAGATTTAAATTTATATACAAATTAATCAACTTGTCTCTCTATTAGCACTACAAGAAAAATAAAGTTTAGGTGACAGAAATTACCGACATAGTATCTACACATTCCACCGAAAAGCTTAGCTAGTGATGGAATATACTGACGGACTAAGGCGTCCGATATATAGTTGTAGATAATAATTTGCGATGAACAACAGAATGTCTGTCGCAAATTTACCAACGGAAATTTTGTGTACCGTCGACAAATATACCGATAGTTATTCTATGCTGTCTTCGGTCAGTAAATTTACCTATAGAAGATTTGTCTGTCGGTAAATTCATATTGTCATTACCGACGGTTATTTGTTTTCGGTCGGTAAATCAATAAATTTTTCCAACAAATTTTTTTTGATGGCAAATTTGCTAAAATTTATTTTTTAAAATTTCCCAACATTAAATTTTATTTGATGGTGTAATGGTTGATGCCAAATTTAAACAATTATGAATTTTCCGTTGATAATATTTTGATTTGTTTCAACATTTAATTTGTTAAAAAGAAAGTTGATTAATGATATAAAGTAAAAATTATTTTAATTGATAATAAAAAATTATTTTGTACATAATAAGTATTTGTAATTCATAAAAAATGACTACAAGTATGCTATTCATTTGGTGACCGTGGATGCTGTGATTGTTGTGATGAGGTGTTACGCCTCCCTTTTAACTCATCCACCTCATTATGGAGCTGAGCTATTTACTCTATCAATTGTTGCAACTGAGTTGCCAATGTTTGTACTGTGCTCTGAAGCTCATGGAGTTCGTTGGGTGCAGACCGCCTATCAGATGTTGTTGTACTGGATGTGGAGGATTGCGAATAATATGTGTTCAAATAAACCTAAGTCAAATATTCTTCCACAACGGTGCCTACTACCCACTACAAGAAGATAGGTTTGAGTCTCATTAAC
The DNA here is from genome assembly GCA_025531955.1 of Erythroxylum orinocense. Taxonomy (NCBI): domain Eukaryota; kingdom Viridiplantae; phylum Streptophyta; class Magnoliopsida; order Malpighiales; family Erythroxylaceae; genus Erythroxylum; species Erythroxylum orinocense. The sequence continues at coordinate 2,856,795 of JANZLX010000002.1, read as the reverse complement.
ATCTTTAGACTACTGAGATTGTCGTTAAATGCTTTCTTGTATTTAGTCCTATCAGAAGACAATGTTTATGTTAATAAGTGACAATTATTAAGCATTAATATTAAAGTATAAATTTCATATACATTTAGTTCTCTACATCGGGTGTTGACAAAGGTCACACCGTCATGCTTCTTACTGTGAGTGTGCAAAAAGAGTTGACGGAGTGTAGGCTTTGTGCCCGTAGATTTTTCTTACATCAGAAGAAAATGTTATAAGTGAACTACAATTTATAACATTATCATTCTTCATAATATACATATTTTCATTAAAAAATTCACACATTGAATTAAATTTAAATACATCAAAGTAAAAAAAAAGAATATAAATGTAAATTGTAGATACTTACAAGTCTCTTTGCATGCTCATGGTGCATAATAGATCCTTTAGAATGTGTGGGAAGACTATCTCCCCCTGGTCCTCCACATCTGTTGATAGAATTATGCTCTAAAATGGACATTGCCTTGGATGATGTCCAACACTCCTGCAACGACTCCATATTTCTTCAAAATATAATGTGGTCGTACACCAGACTTATGTATTGCACCAACAAAGTATCGATAATGTGTACGTGCTCGTCTCTCCAATACTTTATAAATGGCCGTGTCAAATTCAGAATCCCAAAAAAATTCTTTCTGAAATAAAAGGAAAACATACGATAAGTATTTATAATGTAATAATATTTATCTAATAAATGTATAAAAATCAATTTAAAAATAAAAATACTTTTTTACCTCAAACTCCTGATAGTAAAATTTTGTTATCGCTTGAGAGATATTCTTCCATATATAACCCTCAACATCAATCTTCTCCTTGAATTTGGATGTCATGTTTCTTGAGCATGGTCCAGACGAAATCAACCTAATATTAAAACAATTAATTTTATACCTTTTTTAAATTTAAACCTATAACTTAATTATAAATATATAGTGTTTCATGTATTTTCACTTACAGATTGTTGATAATTGTGATGCAAGTTCTTCCATCAACTCCCTCAGCTCTAGGCTGAAGGTTGCCTCCTTCATCTGAATTATTTACCCCTGATATCTCTGTTGGTATAAGGGTGGTGGATGGTGTAGTAGTAGGTACGAAAGGTAATGCCTCTCTGCAAATGTAGTAGTGGTTAGAAGTACAACATCTGATTTAGTTGCAGTTGTAGAATGTGATGCTTCACCTGGATAGTAACTGGCTCCAAATCGTTGACTGAACCTTGGTCGTATTATATACTGTTTTCTTTTTAGTGGCATATTTCAACCTGAAATTCATATCGCACCCTTTGAATTAATATTTCCTATTTTCATCATTACCATTATCCTTGTTTCGATTACATGCTTCTTGATTGAAATTAAGATCTAAGATTGACCATGTGTCGTAATGTTAATTAAAATTAAAATAACTAGACTACTAGTATAGAGTGGTGAGTCTAAGTCGATCCCATAAAGAGTACGTGTAAAGTTTATGAAATAAAAATAATCGGTATTTACACTTAAAGGGGGCATTTTGAATTTTTAAAGGAGAAAATAAAATGAAACTAACTAATAAAAACAAAGTAAAGAAAACACGCAAAAATAATAAAAGTGGGGAATTTGGTAGGGACCCGGTTCTTCGATTCAATCTCGGCCTACATCCTAATTAAGCATACTTTATTAATTTGTTGTTCTTTAACCTCTCCTAAAAACTATTAATCGTTGGTTAACAATTAACCCGAGTTTTCCCTTAAGTTTTGTTTAATCAAGATACGATCATTAATTAAATCTAACCACCTACCAACTTAGGATACGATCTCTAGATTTAATTAGGCAGTAGCATTATGAATTAGGAAAACCGATTAATCAAGGCAACAACCACATACGACGTGTCATTTAACCTAGGTCATGTTATCCCCAATGATTACGAATCATTAGTCGCTACACGTGAATTCCAACATAACAATTACGGATTATGTCGAAATTTTAGCAATGAGATTGAAATTAACAATTCAATGAATGTATTAAAATCATCAATCACAATACCCAATAGGTTTATACACAAATAACTGAATAATAATGAAAATTTGATTATCCATCAATATCCAAATTGATTAAAAACAGGATAACACAATCAATTCCTAATGAGAGAACAAAATAACAAAATAATTAAAATAGTACTTAACCCGGGTCATCGGCGTCGATTTTACCTCCAAACCGGCGTCTGAATGTTTGGCTTTTCATAGGTCTTTCTCGATAAATTTCTTCAATCCCATTCTTTATCCTTAACCAAAAACCCTCAATTTTTATTGACTGCTGAAGCTCTTCACCATCCACTATAGCCTTCACTGTGCTTGCGATACTGTGCAATGATGGGACCATTAAGGGTCACCTATCAACTACCTTAAAACATTCTGCTTCATCCTTAAATCCTTCTGCACCTGATGTTCACGTCTGGAGCTTCACTAAACCACAAGCCAAGCCAGTGCCAGCTCTTCAAGCCGCAACCTTCACCTGCGCCTGCCCACTCACGGACAACTCTCAGCCCTCTCAGCTGCTGCCTGTTCTCTCTTGTCTACTATTATCTGATGGGACAAATAAAGGTCTCCCTCATTTTAAAACCTTGTTTGCCTCTTCTGTCGAGCTTTTGTGCATCATCGTTTGCTTTGTGCGTGGATGTACTGCTCCTTTAATTTGTTGCGTCACATACGTTGCTCAATTGCTTTTCGATGTGTATATATGTGACTTGCGTTTTAATTTACTGCCCTTTTTTTTGCATCACTACTGTGTGTCTTTTATAAAACGCAACTGCGTTTTGGGAGTTCTTTAGCTGTCTCCTCCACTTGATCCCACGCATTTAATTCCTTTGTTGCGTGTCCTCATTGTAGCTAATTTTATTTGCTTCTGTGCCTTGAAACGCTGTGATTTATTTGCTTCTCTTGTTTTTTTCCTTGTAGCGCCACACATGGGTTATGCTGCTCTGTATATGTTGATTAATTTTATTTTTCTCTAGCATGTTATCACTTAAATCCTCTTGTACCATGCGTTGTGTGACAATTAAAATGCAACTTTCCAAGCCGTCCTCGCGTGTCTACTGTATATTGATGATGGGACCATTTAAATGCTCCTCACTCCTTTAGTTGTTCATGCCTGTACTGTGCGTTTTTGCACAAAAATGCATGCGTCTAAATTTGCTGATTCAAGTCCTCCCTCGTCTTTGTTGCTGTAGCTAATTGATTGGACAATTAAAATGTCCCACCTTTAATTCCTCTCTATTGTGCAGTCACGGGATAAATTAATAAGGTGTCTAAATCTCTTGTGCGCTCCTCTCTTTTCCATTTTTCTTGCATTTTAATTTTCTTCTCCTTCAATAAAGACAAACAAAATAAATATTCAAAAAATGACCCACATGTAGTGCTTTTAACTCACTTTAATTTCTTTGCTTCTAAATTGTACCTAAAATCAAATATGAATTAAAGTGAGTATTTTAATCATTTTTGTATCAATAATTGCTAATTGTAAATGATTAAAAATATCAACAATTAAACACATACAGTTTTCCCCATACTTAGCTTTTGTCCGTCCTCGGGCAAAACATCCCAATTAAGTTCAAAGACCTGAAACATTTACTCAATTCCCATATTTTCCAATACTATTTAATCATAACTAAAGATGAGTGTCTTTCAAAAATCATAGCAAGAAATCAACATTCCAAGCTTTTACTCATGATCAATCAACATTCAATATCTTCAAAAATTGAGTAATCTAATGGTAGACTCGAAAAATCTGTTTAACTAAAATATATTCATGGGTACACTCAATATATTAATGATTCTAACAATTCATAACTTTGCAAATCATTTCATTTCTCCACCACTAATGTTCACATGCAAAATCATGAATCAAAGGAATTCTCAAGGTTGTGATATGAGCAAGGGTAAGGTCAGGTATATTTAGGTTAAGTAGCATGAAAGCCATCAAAGCTAGGGAAACAAAAGTAACACTCAATTAAAAACTGGTTTCCATCAGTTATGACAAATGCAACATTTTTATTTCACAACCCCATTCAGTTCTCACACACAAACCACATAAAGCATATTCCAATCCAAAGGAATCACTCATATAATTTATCCCAACGAAATCACAAGAGTGAATCTTTCAAGCAAACCATTACCTTATATTCAACATACTCAAATGACTCAACCATTACAACTCTAGGAAGAGCATGAATAATAAACAACTTTTAAAAAAAGCAATTCTTCCTTGATACATTTATTTTAAACAATTTTTTTCATTTTTTCATTTTCATTTTTTTCTTTCTCTGTTTTTTCATTTTATTTTCTTTTTTTCTTTTTTTCCTTATAAAATTGAAATAAACTACATCAACATAGGAATTTCAATCATAAGACATAAAATAATATCCCAACATTATAACAAACCTTCACATGTATACACCCCCACACTTAGAATTTTGCACATCCATAAACTCAACAGTCACAAATGTTCCACTAGCTTTATGACTTGGGTAGGACATTTGGTTAAGTTTAAAAGCATAAAATGTGGTTTATAAAAAAAGAAAGGCTAAAGCTTAAAGGGGTTTATTAAGGGAAAAATCATGTCAATAGGATAGGTCATTTGGCTAATGTAGTTTTTGAAGAATAAAGAATGCCTAATAATTTCCATGTTAATGCATGTGATAAAAATGTGGTCTCGAAGAGAAATTCAACACAAAATCAAGATGTACATGTCATGGAGCTCACACATTATCAAAAGGCAATGAGACTGATATGGATGCGTTAGTCAATTAAGGCTCAAAATCTCACTAGCTTTGTCTACCATTAGTCACTACTCTTCTAAATATAATGCATATCGACCAATCACAAGAGCAAAAGTACATGCTAAAGTTGCTATGAAATTTTCTAGTCAATTCACACTCTAATCATGATTAAATAATCCAAGAAGTAATAGAAAATGAGAAAATGTTTGTTTCATTTGTTTTATTCTTTCTCTCATTTTGATTGAAAACTTAAAGACAAGTAAGACAAACAAATTCAAAAACACACATGCGTATAAAAAGTAATGTGAAAATGTAAAAGAAAAGAAATTTACTTCCCTTAGGTTACCTCCCAAGAAACGCCTTTGTTTAGGGTCACTGGCTTGACTCCTTCTTCTCCTCACGTGACAAAATTATGACTTTCAGGTATTACAGTTAGCGCCACTTCCACGCAAGGTAGTTCCGGATAGGGCCTTAGTTGATCATCATCCTTCTTCAACATCTTCCTTATCCTTAGCTTCTCGATCTTGACTGACTCCATGCTTTCCGGAAATATTTCGAATGTCTTTTCACCCTTTTCTTTATCATTGAACTTATCCAATTTATTACATAAAGGTAAAGAGTTAGTCTAAAAAATAATTATGGACTCAGTACTTACCTCCGAGCTAAAAGATATGTCTTTGGCGACTTCGAGCTCCTTCTTAACTTCTTTGACACAAACAATTCGTCGAGGGTTGGCCTCAAAATTCTCAAGCTCCTCATCACTTTGTAAATTTTCCGCACAGACTTCAATTGGACCCACATCGAGTTGATACGACTGTGCCTCTTCTCGTTGCGATTCTAGGTGATCAAGGCTTATTCCCATCTGACCCGTTAGGTTTTCCATCCTCTGTTGGTGTGCTTTTGTCACCTGATGAAATTGCAAAGTGTTAGCAACAAGTGTGTTAACCATTTCTTCTAAAGATGCACCTGAACCAAGTTGACTTGCTTTTGTCTCTTATCAGAATTCTTGCATTTCCTACTGCATATCCTGTAGAAATTGCAAATTGCTAGCAATCATAGTGTTAACAAGTTCTTCTAAAGGTGCAAGTGAATTATGTTGGCTCTTTGGATCTTGAGCGCTATAATATGTGTCTTTTGGAAATTGCCCTCCATCCAACCGGAATTGTAGAGTATTCTCCTGAAATTTTTGCACCATATTACTCAACTCTTCCAAAGACGGACCGTAGTTATGATAGGAAGCTTCTGGTCTATGCGAGAATTGTTGTGCGTCCTGCAAACTATCATAAAAGTAATTCTGATGATTATTCCATCCATAACAAAAGTTAAGTTAATCGGTCCAAACATTGTTATAGGATTGAGAATATGAATTATAAAACAAATTACTTCCGTCCATATCAAATTTTTTTCACCCGAAACAAAAAAATGAAAAAACTCATAAAATAACAAAAAAGAAATCAATCACGAACAAATATATATAAAAAACCAATTAAATCACAAGCAAAAACTAAAACACCGCATTCCCAAGCAACGACGGCAAAATTTGACTGCGCGTCGTAACGCTAATCAAAATAAAATAACTAAACTACTACTGTAGCAGTAGTGAGTTTGGGTCGATCCCACAGAGAGTGTGTGAAGTTTAAGAAATGAAATTGATCGGTATTTACACTAAATGGGGGGGGGAGTTTTAGATTTTTGAAGAAGAAAATAAAATAAAACTAACTAATAAAAACAAATTAAAGAAAACATAAAAATATATGATAAAAGTGGGGAATTTGATAGGGACTTGGTTCTTTAGTTCAATCTTGTACTACACCCTGACTAAGCATATTTTATTAATTTGTTATTCTCAAACCTCTTATAGAAACTATTAATCGTGGGTTCATAATTAACCCGAGTTTTCTCTTAAGTTATTTTTAATCAAAATACGATCGTTAATTAAACCTAACCATCGAATGACCTAGGACACAATCTCTAGAATTAATTAGGCAGTAGCATTACAAATTAGGAAAATTGATTAATTAAGGCAATAATCACTTACAATGCGTAATTTAAACTCTGTCAATTTATCCTTAATGATTACGAATCATTAGTCGCGATACATGAATTTCAACATAACAATTACGGATTATATCAAAATTTTGGCAATGGTTTTGCAATTAGCAATTCAATAAATGCATTAAAATTATCAAATCACAATACCCAATGGGTTCATACACAAATTGTAGCGCCCCCTCACCGTAGGGTACACATTGGGAAACCCGAAGGTCACACCGACGAATATCCCACGGTAAAGGTGCACCACCAGAACAATACTACTAATAATCCACATGGCATCGCAATAAT
>JANZLX010000002.1:2838405-2849573 GCA_025531955.1 Erythroxylum orinocense | reverse complement strand
AATATTAGATACTATTTAATTTGTTATTCCAACTAAATAATAATAAAGAATAATAATAAATGCTAATTTTCAAAAACACCTTATCAAAAAATATTAAATCCATAGAGATTCCGTTAACTATTTTTTCCTCTTAGTTTTGTCACTGGCATTAGATGGGTGTTAGACAAAAATTTGGGGATGGGGACAAAAGTTTTTATCCTTCATTTTTTAGAGGAACAAAAACTTGTGTTCCTGTCATTCGGGGACAGAGAACAAAAATTTGGAGACAACAATCAAACATAGGAGAGGGACAAATTTTTTTTGTTTTCTCTTCTGTCCCCACTAATAAGTACAGCAACCAAACACTACAAAATAGTGCCATAGTCGCAGCCTATTCTGTTGTGGTTGAAGTGTTAAGTTCATGAGAATCTCCTTACAACTCAACTGCTTCTATGTGGTTGAACAACCGACACATATAGGATGGCTCCTACATCTAGAGGCTTGTGGTGTGAAGTTCAGATGGACATTGTTTGGTGACATGTGCCTTGCTTGTCATTAGATTAAGTCAAGCTTCAGCATACAAAAACTTTTGGTCAATAGACACATCAAAACAAGAAGATATAGGTGTATCCAAGTGTTTCATGTAGTCCCTGAAACTTATCACTCTTCAAGTGCAAGAGTAAAACTATATGGCGAAATAATAGATACCATTCTTTTCGATTTTAATTTGACTGTTGTATAGACAATGCTAGTTAGGCGAAAGTAAAAGAAACTAGAAGGTTAGTATTTCGCATTTAGAGACCTAAGAACCAAACTACATATAAGCAAATTGCAAAAGTCCAAACACAGAAATATGGTCCAAGCACCTATCTCCATTGACATGTTTACTAACAGAGTTACTCATGTGATACGGAGGAGACACAATAACAATACGTTCTCCCAAGTAGTCAGCCCAAAATCATAACTCATACAGAGCCATACTATAAGTGAGCCTGCAGTCCTGCACTATGACTCCTTATAAAGTACAAAATTTCAAATTGAGTGTGACGATGACAAATCAATTTGAGAGTAAATATGAATAGTTTGCCGTAGTCATTTTCCTGGATGAATTTTACAGTTGAAGGGTTACCTAATTTCTGAATCCAGATGATGTAATCTTGAAGCCAACACATGACATTTAACAACATCCAAATGTAAATGCCTAAAATGATATATGGAAAGATACATCAAGTTCAGCCTATTCCTCAGTTGTACAAATTGAATTAGGGAGTTTATGTACAATAATTGACAAACAATTATGAAGGCAGGACTTAATTTCTTATGCATAAATCTACTTTCGTCTATCTTTCAAGTTAACCAGAGATCTAAGCACGCCATGGCTAACCTTATCAGCAACGACAATTTTTTCGAAAATTGGAAAGGACTTCTCCTTACATATAGCTTTGAAACTTTTTGGCCTCATAGTCAAGCTGTTCTTTATCTCTAAGCAAACTTTTATACAAAACTGTATAATTATTCATTTTATACTATAATCATATTGTATATAATCTAAGCAAATCACACGAGAGGAGACGCAATAGGAAAAAGGAATACTGACAGAAAATTTTCGTTGGCAAGCTCAAAATTTTTTTTATTCCACTAACAATTTTCATCTTCTTTACTGACGAGCATTTTATACCGTCACTAAAGTCTGTAGCAGATTTTGTCGGGATGATTTTTCTTCATATTTAGCGATGGATATTAGTACTGCCGCTAAACGAAAATTTTTTCGTCAATTTTACCGATGGCGATGAAATTTTTGTCGGTAATTAATTTGCAACGGTTTCTTTTCCGTCGCTAATTCCTGCTTTTCTTATAGTGTAGTTAGAAATAAGGTTACATACTATAGGATTTTCTTAAACTTTATTCTTCTGCCAAATCATTTAATTTTCATCTAAAATCCAAAATAAAGGAATTACCATATTTTAGGTAATTATAAGTAATTAATAAAAAAGAAAAATTGTAAATTCTTAGTCCAACAAATTTAATTGTTTTCGTACTAATTTGGTTTTATAATCTTCGTATGTAAAAAAAAATGCTTAACATCATAGTAATTAAAAGTTTTCATTAAAGTTTAATTTTTGTATGTAATAATATTAATTAAATATTATTACTTCTTATTTTTACTTATAATTTATTTTCTGTAAGAAATCAATAATCAATTAATTTTATTGTTAACGAATGAATTATAAAATTATAGTATTTTATTAATTTATCATATTTAAATAATATATTAATCAATTTAATATGATATTAAATTAATTCTTCCATTAAAATTTTTATCTTGCTATGTAATAATAATGTCACAATAGTACATAGAAGTGCAACTTTATGCATTATTCTGTCATCCACTATGAGTTGATCCTAAAATTTTAATGTTAATCTTTTGTTATATTAAAATAATAAATATATTGTTACAAATTAATAAATATAATAATTTTAATTCTTAATAAAATGAATTAATATTAAATATTATTATATTTTACTCTAAGTATATGTAAATATAATAAATTAATAATTCAATCTATATGACATAGGGGATTGAGGTCCCATAGGTAAGATGACGAGAATCTGAGTGCAATATACTAGACCCAACTCATCTAGCCATAAAGGCCCATGCCTGAACATATGCCAATTTCTAAGCCTTTCATTGGTATGTACCCAAACCCAAACAAGTTTCTTTGACAGTTGAGAGAGTCGGTTACCTTTGGCGGGCAAGAAGGTTCAAATCTGTTAGTTAGTTAATGCCAGTTACGTATATGGTGGTTAACGTAAGTTCAGAGTTCTTGAGGTTTGTGAATGAAATTCTTCATCAACCCGAAAACTTGAAACAGTTTCCAGAACGGAGAAGAAAAATGATTCGGTTGACGCTGCCACCCGGTAGCGGTTTCTCACCCTCCGAGGAGCAGTTGTGCTGCTACTACCTGGGTCGCAAGAATAACGCACCGATTGATGACGGAGGTTTCGAGGGTTATAGGGGCTATGATGCCATCAAGGAGCTGAACCTGTACGAGTACCATCCCTCCGCGTTACCGGAGTATACGTGTTTTAATTATGGCTACGGTGCGAGAGGGAGGCATTGGTATTTTTACACCAAGGTTAGCGATGCGGAGGTGAGTGGGAGAAGAGCAGTAGGTGGGTTTTGGGAATTGCAAACTTTTGATTTGGTGAATCCTACTTGGAACGTGACCGTTGGGAATATAAAAGTATTTCATTTCTACGAGGGGAATTCCAGAACGACTGCCTGCAAAACTAATTGGGTACTTTATGAGTATTCTCTTCCGGAGAAGGTCAAGCTTCTTTGTATTTTATGATGGTAGAGATTTGTCCTGTATTTACTATCTGAAGCCTATGTTTGATCCATTTGCAGGGTCTTTTTTATGTTTGTCGAGTGTTTTTCGACTCTCGTCGTGAAAAGGCTGAATCGTTTTTTAAGGTTCGCAAAGATGAAGCAATCTCTTCATCGACAGCAAGCGATGACAGTGGTGTTCAGCATCGTGGTTTTCTTACAACTAATACACCTGAAGCTACAAGGAATCCTGACCTTTTTGCTGATAGTACGTGATGATGTTTGTTAATTCATTCATAATTCTGTGGAATTATGCATTCTTTCTCATGATACTTCTTTTGCTTAATTATGTTTTGCAGGTTTGAAAATTTAGCTTTGACGACAGGAGCATATTAGATGCTGGAAGGAGATTTCAGAGTTGAATGAACTTGAAGATTAGTTTCTTTCTTGTGATGCTAATAAATTGCTTCAGTTGCTTAACCTTGTCCGGAATCAATCTTCAATATCATGTAACTTTGGTATGCAGATTTCTCGAATGTCAGAAAATTTGGTGTTTTCATCTGGTGGACGTAAGAACAACTTTGGAACTAGCTTAGATTCAAATAAGAAAAAACGATACAAATATTCTGTATTGCGATAAAATGTAAAAATATGTTATATGATTACCTAATTTATCAAAGCAATATTTTAATACGATAACAACAATTTTGTAAAAAATTTCGCTAAATTCGGGATTAAAAGATTGAAAAAAAAGGACATTTAAAAATGTGATTGATTAATGTGCAAGTCTTTACGCAATGTTATATGTTTCAAATCATCGCTTAGGTAAAATTCATACTAATGGTCTTAAACCAAAACCTGTAAATGAGGTGCCTCGATCTGATTTTGACTATTAGACTCCTTACGCAATGGGATGCATATTGAACATGTTACACTTGGCGAAATACTATTGGGGGACAGGTGAGCTGAAGGTACACAAACCGAAACAGGTTTCTTTGACAGTTGACGGCGTTGGTTAAAGTAAGTTCAGATTAGTTATTTAGTTAATGTCAGTTACACATATGGATGTAAGTTCCTTTACATGTAATATAGGACTTGTGTGACATAAGTATTGTTGAGGGTTTAAGAGTGATTAGTGAAACTCTTCTTCAACAAAAATTTTTGAACAGGTTTTGGTTTTTTGAAGATAACCCAAATCACCGGAACGGAAAAGAAAAATGATGTCGCTGATGCTACCACCCGGTTGCGGTTTCGCACCCTCCGAGAAGCAGCTTTGCTGCTACTACTTGGCTGGAAAGAATCGTGGGCCGGTTGACCCTGGAGGTTCCGATGATTATAGGAGCTATGATTTCATCAAGGAGCTGAACGTGTACGAGTACCATCCGTCTGCGTTACCGGAGTATACGTGTTTTAGCTATGGGTACGGTGGGAGAAGGAGGCATTGGTATTTTTACACTAAGGTTAGTGATGTGAAGAAGAGTGAGAGAAGAGCAATAGGTGGGTATTGGGAAATGCGAGATTCTGATGTGGTTAATCCTGGTTGGACCAAGAAACTTGGGGAATTAGTTGTGTTTCGTTTCTACGAGGGGAATCCCGGGACAACTTCAAGCAGAACTAATTGGGTTCTTTATGAGTATTCTCTTCCGGATGAGGTTAAGCTTCTTTGTGTTTTATGATCGTGGAGTTTGATATGTATTTACTTTCTGAGGCCGATAATGGATGCATTTGCAGGCTCCTTTTAAACTTTGTCGAGTGTTTTACAAATCTCGTGAAAATACTGTATCATATTCAGAGAGTCGAGAAGACGAAAGCTCTTCGGATGGATGAAGTTGCAAGGAAGTCTAGTCTGATCCTTGTTTTTGATAGTAAAGATGATGTATTTCTTTGGATCCTTGTTTTCATGGCTGAGTGTTTTATGTGTAGTCTGTATCATGTTACTCATATTTTGTCAAGCAAACTGATGATACTTCTTTTAGTTATTATGATGCAGGCGAGAAAACTTGGCTCTGATGACGGGAGCATTTTAGATGATGGAACTCGACCTTCTCTCGTCATCGAGAGATAGGAAAGGAGATTCCAGAGTAGAATGACCTTAAAGATCGATTATTTCTTGTGATGCTAATACATTGCTTCATTTTGTTAACCCTGTCCAGATACAATAGCCGATATCATGTAATTTTGGCATGCAGATTTCTCGAATGTCAGAAGTATTAGGTAGTTTCATCTCATATTAAGAACAAGTTTTTAATTAGCTCCTTCATATGATAGTTTGTCTCAAAACCAATTTGTTATTGTTATCAATTTGTGACATAAAAGCTTTTAAAAATCTTTTTATTTATTCTCTTGATATTTAAAAATGAGATAATTGAACTAAAAAATTCAACCTTTGAAAAATATATTTAATCAATTAACTTATTTATAGAAAATAAATATATCATCTTCGTCGATAACAAATTTACTAAACTCTTTCGATATAAAAAAATAATATTACTTATATAATTAAGATATACTATTACATAAAAATGATAATTTGAATTGAGATTTTTTAAATATCTCATACAAGTATTATTGTATTTAATATTACTTAATACTTATTATAATGAAAAGCTTCTTTCAACGAGTGATTACTATTACAAGATGAGGTTTGTCAAATATTGTTTTATTGAATTTAATTATCGTTCATTAAAAAAACTTGGCCAAAATAATACTTAATAATTTTCAAAATAAAAAAGAAAAAAATTAATCTTTAATTTAGGCAGCATAAAATTAAAAATGCTAGCACTTAAAAATTATTTTAGCAAATTGACTAAGGTCCAATTCATTTAGCACATGAAGGCCCATGTTTAGATATGCTAATTTTCCAGGCCCACGACTACAAAAGAATGAGTCAACGACCACATATTAAACCCATCTGCTTAAACCTCAAAGAAAAGGCTGAAGCCTAACCGGTTTCTTTGACAGTTGAGGCGATGGTTATCTTTGGTGGCAAGGTACTTCAGCTTAGTTAATTAGTTAATGTCAGTTACGTTCTTGGTAGTTAGATTTAAGTCTTGGGATGGAGGTCTTGTAAATTCTTCATCAACCCCCATAGCCAAAGCAGGTCTTGGTTTTTCGAAGATAACCCAAAACCCCCGGAACGAAGAAGGAAAAATGATGTCACTTACGCTGCCACCCGGTAGCGTGTTCGCACCCTCCGAGGAGCAGCTGTGCTGCTACTACCTGAATCAGAAGAATCATGCGCCAATTAACGACGATACAGGTGCCGATGATTATAGGGACTATGATTTCATCAAGGAGATGAACGTGTACGAGTACCATCCGGCTGGTTTACCGGAGTATGCGTGTTATAGGTACGGCAATGGTGCAAAGGAGTATCATTGGTACTTTTACAACAGGGAAAGTGAAATGGGGATGACTCAGAGAATAGGAATTGGTGGGTATTGGGACGTACGAACTGTTGGCTCTGTTTATACTGATGAGAACGTGGCAGTTGCGAATGTAAGTGTGTTAGATTTCTATGAAGGGAATCACGGTAAGACTGCGATCAGAACTCGTTGGGTAATTAATGAGTATGCTGATGTTGCTAAGGTTATCTCTTTCCCCTAAAACTCTTTCTAGGAGCATATATATTTGGTTTTCTGAAGTCTCATAATGGATCCATTTGCAGGGTCCTTTTGTTGTATGTCGATTGTTTTATAAGCCTCGTCCTACAAGTACTGGTGGAGCAAGCCCTAGTGGTGCTAAGGATCATGAATTTCTTTCACCTGATATGCTTAAAGGTAGAAGAAAACGTGACCGCTCTGCTGATGCTACAGGTGAAGTATTGAAATATCAATCACGTAGTGATCAAGTCACAGCCAGATCCAGTTCTATTGCCAATGTTCAGGAACCTTCGGATATCGAAGCCACTAAACCAATAAAAAAAAGAACTGTAATATTTTTTAGGGGTCCCAGTGGTAAAGCAAGCCCTTCTAGGGCAAGTGATGTTGCTGCTCAACTTCCTGGAAATCTTTCACCTGCTAATACCGTTGAATCCACAAGGAATCGTGAGAGCTCTGCTGCTAGTGAGGGTGTTGTGTTAAATGATCCATCAAGTACTGTTCAAGTCGCAACCAGTTCTATTCCTGTCGCCAATATTCCGGTTCCAAGAAGTACTAAAATAATTTTAAGGGCTCGCAGAGCCAGAGGAAGCCCTTCTAGGGCAAGTGATGTTGCTTCTCAACTTCCTGGAAATCTTTCACATGCTAATACCGTTGAATCCACAAGGAACCGTGAGAGCTCTGCTGCTAGTGAGGGTGTTGTGTCAAATGATACATCAAGTACTGTTCAAGTCGCAACCAGCCCTATTCCTGTCGCCAATGTTCCGGATCCAAGACGTGCTAAAATAATTTTAAGGGCTCGCAGCGCTAGAGGAAGCCCTTCTAGGGCAAGTGATGTTGCTGCTCAACTTCCTGGAAATCTTTCACCTGCTAATCCCGTTGAATCCACAAGGAATCGTGAGAACTTTGCTGCTAGTGAGGGTGTCGTGTCAAATGCTCCATCAAGAACTGTTCAAGCCGCAATCAGTTCTATTCCTGTCGCTAATGTTCCGGATCCTTGGGGTATCCGAACCATTGTACGAAGAAGAAGAAGTCCTAGAAAAGTTTTGAGGGGTCGCAGAGCTAGAGCAAGCTCTTCTTTCGCAAGTGATTTCAGCGCTCGACTTCTTGGAAATCTTTTACCTGTTAATACCGCTGAAGCCACAAGAATCCGTCGCAGGTCTGCAGCTAATGAGGCTGATCAAGTCGCAAAGGATCATTCAGGTAGCTAATACAGTGAGCGAGTAAGACATTTCAGGTATCTCCATCTTCATTTCACTTAAACTCTGTTATGTAGGTGAAGGAAAGCATCGTCGATAGGAACATGTTAGATGCTGGAACTGACCTGCTATTGTGAGATTTCATAGAGTTGAACGACCTTAAAGATTGATTGTCCAGCATGAACTCAAAAGAACTATTTTCACAGAGTTGGAATGACCTTTCCCAGAAACAATATTCAATATCCTGTAAATTTGCTGTGCAGGTTTCTCGAATATCAGAACGAGTTTGTAATTAGCTTAGATTCCTATAAGAAAAGTAGTATCAATGCTAGCTCCTTTACTTGTGATTATCTTCTTCTTGTGATTGTATCTTGTTTTCTCAGATTGCTCTTGTGTGTGACAGAGCCTTGTGGTGCTGCTCTTTCATTGAATTCCTCTCATCTAAAACTCCACCTTGATATACCCCATCCGCTCCGAATTCAGATTCTTTGTCTAAAATAATCCTGTTTAGTTCTCTTCAATGTCCAAAATGACAACTTCTAAACTCATGTCCAAAACAGAATTGGGTAGGTTTATTTTGGACAAAAGATCCAGGTCCACTCTATTAAACTTCAGTGTGTGCAACACAATAGACAATGCAAGGGACAAATTATTTACTGAAATAATAATTTCTAGTTAAAACGAGAAATGATCAATTTCGTATTTACGAGTTTAATATATCGAAATGACCAACTTAAATTATTTTTGAGTAAACTTAAGTTATTTTATCATAATTTAATAAAGCAATAACATTTTGTTTAATAACTAAAAAATTAATTGATTAAAATGATATTTTATTATTTGAATTCTAATCGAGTTTTAGAATATCCGAATCTAAACCAAAAATAATTTTAGAGTTTGGATTCGTTAACCTCATTTCTATTCATGACTTGAATTAAATTTTTTTAAATTAATAGATATATAAAGGTCAACAATTATGCAATCAACATTAAATATTAACTTATATATTTTATTAATGTGAAAATCAAATATAGCTGAATCTGACGTATTGTAATGAATATAATATTATAATTATATTCAAAATTTGCAAATCAATGATTTAAATTTTATTATATATATTCAAAATTTTATTTAGTATAAGTGAATGATATATTTTTACTTTTACTTATAAATTTATTTAGTATGTATAAATGAATTTCAAATTTTGTAATTTTTATTATTTAAATACGAACTAAAATTTAAATTTGATCAATTTTTAAATTAAATAAAAAGGTTACAAATCTTACTCAAAAACTAATTATAAATTTATTAAAAAAAAGGGTGAATGTTAAGATATATATTATATATCTTTTTATTTAGTTTTGGCATATTATTTATTAATTGAACATATAAGATATTAATTGGATAATGACTTGGATTCAAAAAATGTTGGTAATAATCTTCTAGTTGTGATAGAGTCCTATCCTTAATTAATGTGTATCTTGACAAGAATTGTGTTGTATTACATGAGTGAGAGTTAAATTTTATTGCTGGAATTTTCAGATGTGTGGCCAAGGGTTTTTGTATGGTTTTTGGGTCTTTGCCATAAGGTCTTTGTTATGATAATTGATGGCAATCTTTCGGCTTTTGGTGGTGATGCAACAACGTTTGTGTGAGCTGGGTTTTTATTGAGTTTGTTGTGTAATCCAAGATTTTCTGTGAGAGTGTTGCACTCTATCGTGACTTACTGTTATTGGTTTAAAAAAGAAAAGATCATCTTGAGTAGATACTGTGTTTTTGTCTTGGGGTTGTTATCGTTGATGTCTTTTTGGTTTCTTTGAACATTGCTCTTCAATTTTTCAACGTCAATCTTTTGCTGCATATGTTAGTCACCCTTGATGATTCATGGATGAAAATAATGCAAAAAAATCCCAGCAGCTAACTACAACAATTTAATTGGTGAAAAACTTTCAGATCTGTCTTGGAAGGAGTTGAGTTTATCGGAAATTTGTTTATCTTTATCTCAAGTTTTTTTTGTTTCTAGATATTTTAATCACTCGAGTTATTTATTTAATTGCGTTTTATTAAAAGTTGTTTACAAAAATTCTCTGTTGAGGTTAGTATGAGACGGTCGTACTATTGAGTGTGAAATTCTTTTACGGGAAGTGAGGTTGAGAGATAGTGTCAACTGCCAAGGGTTGAGTGGTGTCGACTCAGTAAAGCCTTGGATAAATCCATTATACTTCGATGAAAGCATTAAGCTAGGTGAGAGTCCCGCAAACGTAGGCAAGGTGTGCCGAACTACGTTACCAAATTTCGATGTTGGTCTGTTTAATTTCGCATCTATTTTTCTGTTTTCGTTTGGTGAAGAAAAATTAACATTTGTTGATACAGTTACTTTATATCTAGTAACTGGCCAATATAATTATAAGTAACTGCGGCAGAACCTTACAAGTAACTGCGGTCAAATCGAAGAGTTTACAAAACTACCATACTTTACGGTTTTTCAATTGGTATCAGAGAAAGGTCACCGAGCCAGAACTTGGTAGCAAGTTGGTATGGATCTAGGTTTCACAATTATGGTCATAAGAGAAGGAGCATCAATTATCAGGTCACTGTTGTTGGACGATTCTAATTATCCTGCATGGAAGTCAAGGATAAAGAGTTTTTATTCAGACACAGGGAACAAGAGCATGGAACTCTGTGTTATATGGCTGGACACATCCAATGATTACTGAAGATAAGGGAGAGACAGTTTTAAAAGATCCATCTGAATGGATAAGAGCCGAAGAAGAAAGAACACTTGGAAACTCACAAATATTGCACCCAATTTTCAGTGTTGTTGATGAAGAACGCTTCTCAATGATATCAGCCTGTGAATCGACTAAAGAAGCTTGGGATACTTCGCAAACTATTTATGAAGAGTTCAAATCTGTGATAGCATCAAAACTATAAATGTTAGCTGTGAGGTTTGTGTTAGTAGTGTGCCCTGGGCCAATAGACATACGTGACTTTTGTACTAACATTATGACTTATTAATAATATATTATGAGGTATTCTTTTATATATGCATGTATATCGTTT
>JANZLX010000002.1:2822732-2838305 GCA_025531955.1 Erythroxylum orinocense | reverse complement strand
GATCTGGGCTTATTCTCTTGGGCCTAATCTATTAGGCATTGAATAAATATATGTGGATATATTTATTGGGCTAGATTAAATTAAGTTGTCGGGCTTTTATTATATGAGATATAATATGGGTTGAAACTTATTGGGCTTCAATAGGATTAGGTTTTCTCTATAAATAGAGAAACTTAGGTCTCATTAGAAAGTGAGACGTGAGACGAAAACTCTAGCCACTTCCGAGAGAAAAAATGTGTTGCGTTTGCAAAAGGCTTAGAACGTGCTAGCATACAATAGCCACTGCCGGGATCGTTTGTCATCGTGTGGATACCGGTAAAGGACATTTGCGCATTGCAGTGTCTACAAAATTTGAAAAGGAAAATTCGCGTCAAGAGGTAATTTTCGTACATGTTATGTTTTCGGTTATACTTCTTGTTGTAGTATGGTCTATTCCGTTGCGTATTTTGAATATCGGGCCTTAGACGATCCAATAGTTTGAAGGACTGAAGATGTATGAAAATAAGACTATTGGAGACTTTCATAAAAGATTGCGAGATATAACGAATCAGGCACATCAACTCGGGAGAAATATCCCAATATGAATCTAGTCAATAAGACATTGAGATCATTACTTCCAATATTTATTTCAAAAATTGCAGCAATAGAGGAGGCCTACGACATTAATGATCTGTCATTGGAGAAGGTAATTGGAATTTTTACAAATTTCGAAATGAATCTTTTAAGGGGTAAACAAGAAAGAAGTAAAGGATTGTCACTACAGGTTGAAACTAGAAAAGGTATGAATGATGTAGAAGACGAATCCGAAGAGAATGAGGATATGAAACTATTAACATGAGAGTTTAGTAAGTAGCTGAAGAGAGTGAGAAAGGACATACTTGAGTTTAGGCAAAACGGTGGGAGCTCATCGAATAACAACTTCAAACAACAAACCAAAATTCTAAAGAAACAAAGAAAGGTAAAAAGAATTCAATGCCATGAGTGTCAAGGCTTCAGACATGTTCAAGTGGAGTGTGCTAACATTTTGAAGAAGAGAAATAGAAAATCCTATATGAGCACTTTGAGTGACAATGAATCCGAAAGTGAAGAAGAAGTTGTGAATATTGTTGCGTTAGTTACTTTGTATAGCAAAAACCCAGTTATTTGCTTAACAACAATTGAGAAGGAAGTAACTGAAGATGAAAAAGGGAGTAAATCGGAAAATTTCAAGATAAACGCAGACCAATAAGCTTAAGGCTTGATCTCAGATTATTACAGTGATGAAAGTAGTTCAGGTGATAAAAAGGAGAACATTTACGAGACTTACAAATTAATGTACGAAAAATAGGTAAAAACATATAGGATGAATGAAAGGTTGAAGGAAGAAAACTTCTCTATGAAGAATACTATTCAAGATTTAGGGAAGAAATTGACGTCAACTTTAGATGAGCTTGGTGAAGCTAAATTGAAACTAGTAAGTACCGAAAAGAGATTGAGGATGTTGAATATAGGTATAGAAAAGTTAATGAAAATCGGTAAGGTTAAAGGGGATCTTCAAGGCATTGGCTATAAAGATAATTGTTCCAAGGTGAACGATGAGAAAGATGACATATCCAGATCTGCCCAAGAAGAAACTTCGAGGAAGAATCGAATGATTGTACCCACATGTCATTTTTGTGGAGTTATCAGGCACGTAAGGTTGAGATGCTACAAGATATTACAAATGATGTTTTAAAGGAGCCAAAATTGAAAATCTAGATACTCTCCATTAAATTTCCAACAGCAGCTCATGGTACTGAAGTACAGTTGGATTAGAAAGGGTCAATTATAGGCACAAAGACATTGTAAAGGAAAAAATAAGATTGTCTAGATTCACAGTTAGTTACTGCTTGTGAATAAATTGTTTAAACAAAGGATAAATCAGTTACTTCAAAAGAAAAAACTAATGACAAAGATAATATGACGAGGAATAAGGTTAGGTTTGAATTTCTTCGAGGGGCACAAGGACTGTACACTTTACACTTTGAATAATTTTTTGTGTTGTTTTTTATAAAAAGAAACGTAAAACCTGCTTGATACCCATCAATACCTGGTGCTTTCCAAGGCTTCATATCGAAAAGGGCTCTTCTAATATCATCATCACTAATAGGTTAGTTAAGAAAGTCCACTATAATAGGGTTACAAATAGAGAAACTTCCTCTGATAGGATAAGACGGCTGGAGTGCTACAACATCTTTATACAACCTACTAAAGAACTGCAAGGCAATGTTTTGAAGAGTCTTCTAGTCACCCACCCAGTGTCCCTCCTCATCCTTGTGAAATTCAATTCGATTCCGCTTCCTCCGTTTAACAGTTCTCATATGAAATAAGGTAGTGTTGCGATCTCCCCATGTAATCCAATCACTATGAGACTTTTGCATCGAAAGGAGCTTCTCCCTGTATAGAATGATATCCATGTCAGCTTTAAGCTGATTATAAGTATTCATCAGATCAATCGATGGGCGTGAATCCAGCTTTCGCTCCACATGAGCAATCTTATATAACAACTGGTTCTTAATTTTGAAAATATTCCCAAACACTTTAGAATTTCAGGCCTTCAGATTATCGGTCAATTTTGAGAGAGAATAAGACAACTGAGCATGGGACTCCTAACTATTCTTCACAAATTCACTAAAACCAGCATGAGTTAACTAAGTCGTAACAAACCGGAAAGGTTTGTTTGCCAACGAAGGAGGAAAACTACAAGTTTGCAATAGTAAGGGACAATGATCAGAGTGAATACAGGGGAGGTGGGTCACAGTAGCTTCCAGAAATGCCAATCGCCAGTGAGCGTTACAAATGCCTATATCCAGTCTCTTCCAAATAAAACCTCTTCGCCAAGTGTAATATGAACCTTTGTATCCCAAATCAATCATATTAGTGTCTTGAAACTAATTAGAGAACTGCTTGCATACCCCGGTACGATTAGGAGACCCCCCTTTCTTCTCATGAGAATAAAGAATGGCGTTGAAATCACCAATCAGAACCTAAGGGAAGGACATAGTAGTATTGAGATGAAGAAGAGACTCCCATAGCTTAGCCCGACAAGATGGAGTAAGATGCCCATAAACAGCAGATAGAAAAAAGAGAAACTTATTATTCTGAGCGACTGAGATGAGAACAAATTGTTGATTACTGATCACCATCTCAATTTCATAAAAATCATCCCAAAGAATCCAGATACCCCCAGAAAAGCCCGTTGCTTCAACCCAATGAGAAAATGGGAGACCAATTCTATTAATAAATCTATCAGCTTTAAGTCCACTGATTCTCGACTTAAGAATAATAACAACATGAAGATTATGTTTCCTGATGAAACACTTAAGAGTTCTCACAAATTGGGGCTTAGCTGCCCCTTGATAATTCCAAGATAAAATAGTCATTAAAAAGAAGAGATGGTAGAAAGGATACCTCGTTAATCCCGCAAATAAGGATCCACATCATCATTCTCACAAGGCATAAATTCCTCAATATCCTCGTCTAAAGACAAGTTATTGTGAGCTCAAGTTCCAGTATTTGCTTCCAAAATGGGAACATCCACAATCATGGAATCATCCGGTGGTCTTCCTAGAAGTTGTTCACCCAAAGTATCATCAGCAAGGACAACACCCAAATCGGCAGATATAGAAACAACTTCCTTGGTAATGCCAGGCTTAGATCCCATAACTTTAGACGACGTGGAGTCAACCGTTCCCACAACAGAGTGATTTTTCTTGTTCAAAGTAGAAGGGAGGTTAACAATGTCTTTGTCTAAGGCATTCTTATTTTTGAAATCAAAGAAGTCTCCTAAAGTGGGCTTAGTGATTATCTCTTTAGTGGATGGTTCGACATTTTCTTTGTGAGAGGAGTAAGATGAGTCCTTATTACTTCCATACTTACGGCCCAAACTTCTGCCTTTGTTCGATGAACCCCTTGGCCCACGTGCGAGAATATAAGGCCCTTCTCGTGAAATATCTTGCACCGGATCAGTGTTTCTAGGAATACCCTTAACAGAATCCTCGTTGCCTCTTAGAATCTCAACATCCTTTTCAACTAAAACTGAATATCTGGATCCTTAATTATCATCTTGATCCTTGAACCCATGATTTTCGCCCTGAATACTCAGTTTCCTCTTACGCTTCTCAACCACCATCCACGGACCGAAATCATCTTGCCTTGCCTTTGAGTTCGTCACCTAAGAAACATTCTCATTATCTGGCAATTCCTTAAAGGAGCAATGAGTATCGAAATGACCATATCGACCACAAAAGAAACAAACTTCAGGAAGGTTTTCATATTCAACTAATTAAACTTCACCATCATTCTCAAACTTCGATACAAGAGGTTCCATAAGATCAACTGAGGCTGCCACCCTTGCAAACCTAGCTCTTTCAAAATCGCTTGTATTGAAATCAATTTTGAGAACAGGACCCATCACTGCCGAAATGACTTTAATCACATCTTCAGGATAATATTCAAAGGGAGTTCTGGAAGACGAATCCAGACTATCATCTTGCCTATATAGGGGTTCTTCACTATGAAATTAGGAGTCCAAGGCTGGACAAGTAGATACCTACCCATAATGACCCAGGGACCTCCTAGAATAGCATGATTATAATCCTTCTCGTGATTAAACTGGATCAGAAAAAAACCCTACCAACATCAAGTGTTTTAGCCTCTCTTAAGTTCCAAATTGCACCAAGCCTAGAACAGAGCAACTTGTAGCCAATGTCCGTCCCAAGCAAACGCATAATCATAACATTGTTCAGATTTCTATTAATCGTGTTTGTAAGGGCCATGGAGATAGTAATTTTAGGAATGTTACCAGTTTTATCAATCAGGACATCACCTTCCCCTACTGTGATCTTCTTGGCTACTATAACATCCTCCATGGTCGACTCTAACACAGCTCTAGCCATCAAGCAATCTCTGTAGCCATGAGAGGCAACACCTGAGTCTTGGTGTTTAACCTTCTTAGTTGCTCTATCTTCTTCCATGACCTGCAAAGAAGGGGTCCCTAGAGGATTGGTCATCTACAGTTCAACTTCAATTAGGTATTTGTCAGAAATCTGTGTTTTTTTTTGTTTTTAGAAATCGTTATGCCGTAACAAAAGTATAAACCAAAATCTGTAAAGCTGGAAGAAGGGAGCTTCTGCCGGCGTCACAAATTGCCACCGGCTCTCCTCCTATTGCTTCTTTTAGTACACTGCCCGATTTGTGAGTAATCAAAGAAGTGAAGAAGAATGCCATCGGAGCGTCGACGAAGGGCGGAAGAAGGAAGTCGAAGGCTTCGACGTTGGTGTCGCGGTCGCAGAAGACTGGGCTGTAGGTTCCCGTTAGCCAGATCGCCAGAGGCAGCTTCTCGGCGATAGATCCAGCGGCAGCTGCAAGTGTTCCTGACCATATCTCCCCCAGAAGACAAGCGAAGCTCTCGATATGCAAGACGCCGAAGACGATGTCTATAACGGCGTTGATGACGTGTTCGACAGGGACTTGTAGTTAATTGCTCTTCAATTCTTCAACGTCAATCTTTTATTGTATATGTTAGCCGCCTTTAGTGATTCATGGATGAAAGTAATGTAGAAAAATCCTAGCAACTAACTACAATAATTTAATTGGTGAACAACTTTCAGATTTGTCTTGAAAGGAGTTAAGTTTATCGAAAAGTTGTTTCTCTCTATCTCAACTATTTTTTTTTGGTTTCTAGATGTTTTAATCATTTGAGTTATTTATTTCATTTTCTTCTATTAAAGTTGTTTAAAAAATCGTTTGTTGAGGTTAGTACGAGGCAATCGTACTATTGGGTGTGAAATTCTTTCACAGGAAGTGAGGTTGAGAGATAGTGTCAAGGGTTGAGTGGTGTCGGTTCAGTAAAGCCTTGAGTAAATCTATTGTTCTTCAGTGAAAGTATTAAGATGGGTGAAGGCCCTCCAGACGTAAATAAGGTGTATCGAACTACGTTACCAAATTTCGATGCTGATCTGTTTAATTTCGTATCTATTTTTCTATTTTCGTTTGGTATAGAAAAATTAACATTTGCTAATACAATTACTTTATATCTAGTAATCGACAGATATAATTACAAGTAACTGCGGCAGAATCTTACAAGTAATTGCAGTTAAATCGAAGAGTTTGTGATACTACTACCCTCTACAGTTTTTCAGTTACGATAATTTATTATTTTATTAAATTTATCATTTTATTTTTATTAATAACATTATATTTACATGAAATCAGATTGAATACTTCAACATTAAAATTTGACTTTTTTTTAGTTTTAATAAATCGAATTTGAATACTTTTTATTTCCTTGTATGTTCTGTCTCTCTCTCTCTCTCTCTCTTTAATAGACCTATCTATTTGTTGTATTCAATTTCCCCATTTTCTCTAGCCATGACACCTTCCAAAACTCACGAACACTAATTTGACATGTATGCAATCTTTAGTGTTATGTAGACGTCCCAAGGAAGGAACCACTTAGAATTTGCAAGTGTCAGCTCTGGCTGGGATACTGACATTGCGTTGTTACCCTCATCTCATCGATAGATATAATATGGAGTAATATGGGGGTGTTTGGTGATTGGTACGAGACAATCTTGCAAGTTCTTATTGACGCTTACACAAATAAATATATAAATCTGTGATGTTACCATAAGAGCATCTTTCCAATCCCACCACTAAAAGGATATCTCTTTCATGAGCTTAGAGGTTCATGTTTGTGGTGTCATGTGCATATTCATAATCACACATCCGACCTCCCCTTTACCCCCTTCCCTTCCACATGCCTGAGCCTGATGGATGCTCATGACTTTTGCTCCCTACACTTTCCCTATTTTTATTTTAAAAAATTTCATAATTACGTGAAAATTTTTAATATTTTTTTATTTTAAAAATATTTTCTTTAATTTTTACTTAAATAATAGCAAAATTTATAAACATAAATACAACAATAATTCAATAAAAATTTATGTTTATTGCAGGATTTAGAATGATTCAGTAGTACGTAGTCTTACTTTTAATTAATAAAGAGGTTGTTTCTAAATGACCCACGTAAATATGAAAAAACAGACAAAGTAAAAAATAAAAAAAGGAATTAAATTTTTTTACTAACATGATAATTAAATATAATTCAAAATAAGTTAAAATAATGACATTAAATTATTAGTTTAAATTAAATTTAATCGATTCAAATTGAATTTTAAAAAAATATCGAAGTTATTGTAAATTAATACAATTCTATTGGCATGTTGATCAAATATATAATTTCAATACAAATCAATAATTTGAGAAAATCATAATATGTTATTATTTATATATTATTCGTTTATTTTATTTTTTATTTTAACATAAATTGAACAAATAATATAATTAAAAATTAAACATTTTAAGAAATTATTTAAATAACATTATATTTTTACCCTTTTAACTGTTTGAATAACCCACACACCCACTTTAAGGAGATAAAGTTATCAAGGAAAAGATTGTGACAGGAGCAGAGACCTCATTCATGATTCAACAATTACCAACAACTAATCTATTTCTTTGTTTTTCTGTTTTTTCCCTTCTTTCTTTTCTTGGGATACTCAAAGCTTTAATAAGAACCTGACGCCTGTAACTCACCGTGTTAGCTTGTAAGCAGATTCCGTTTGGTTTCAAAAAGTCAAATTTGTGAAGCTTGACGTTTTTAACATTCAAGCTCCCTGGACGCACATAACTTTGTGAACGGGACTGAATCGTCTTTGGATGGTAGCATTTGGTGTTTACCTGGGCATAGTTTTGGTCGTCAGGTTTTATGAGCACCGTGAAAAGTATGAGGAGCTTATTATAGTTATTCACCAAAGTGGAAGAATAATCACACTTATCTTTGTCCAAGCATTATTCAAATAACTTGGAGATGTGGCATTACGCAATGGTTTATCTAAGCAAACTCAACTTGTGCGGACAGATTAGGAGTCCATTTTAACGGCCCTCAAATGAGAAAGCATAGGAAAACGCATGTTTCGAAGAAAAAGGCAATTTAAAGCAACCACCTTTGAAACTTGAAAAGAAAACAAACGAAACGAATCAAGAAAGAAAGCAAGAGATAAGGGAAACCAAGCACAGGGACCAGGAGGAGCACAAGAATACTTAGAAAGGCCCACAATTAAGAAAACAACTGTAGACAACCAAGACTCGTCAAGAAGTTAGCGGCAGAACCTAACCAAGGAAGGATACTCGCAAGGAACAATGCTCTCTATTCACACCTCTTTCACGCAAAGTAATAAATAAACCAAAGCTACTTGTGATTGTACCTAAAGATGATGCCATTTACCAACACGCATACAAATTCTAAGTAGCCAGCCAACAAGCAGACAGGCACCATCCTTATTCACCCCACATCGAAGTCACCTTTTTTGCTCATTACCCTTCAGAATTTATAAACTGGAGTAATAGAAATCAAAGCCCTTTAATCAAAATTAAAATAAAAACCTTTCCTTTTTCTTTTTTCCCCCAATTATAAGCCATTGAGTGGGAAACAACTCCATCAAAGGAATGGTCAAAAGCAATCCAATTTTTAGGTACTGAGAAGAAATCTTGGTGTCTTCTAAATTCTAGAGGTGGGCTTACAAGTACTCATGCCAAGTTTCCCAAAGTTTTGTCCTCACTTGGGAACAACTCAAGCACACCTAGCTAGATGAAACTGACAACTACTAACTATTAACCATTAACTAGCAAGTCAGTCTTCGTGAACAAATCAGGGAGAAGGCAGAGTAGGGGTGCATTAGGCATGTGATGGTAAAAGGAAGGTGCTTGGCGTGAGGAAGATGGAAACAAATCAAAGAGTCATTGTGGGGCTTGTTTTGGGAGATGGGTCATTGCTCTAATTTTGATTATTTTATTTGTTTGATTGTGTATTTATGGTTTTGCTTTGCTTTGGTTGTGTAGGACAAGAAAACAATTAAAAGTGTTGCCATCCATGCAATAGGAGAGGAGCCGTTTAGTGAGCGGCCAAAACAGGGGGAGGGACAACCTTTTTTGCCTAGTTGGTGATATTGGTGATGTTGTCGCTGTTACAGTAGTTGTTGTTGTTGTTGTTCCAAGGGGGTATTTTCCTAAATTAAATTTATGTTTGGTCTTTGTTTGAGACTCCTCTCTTACTTTGGACACCAATTCTTCATTTCTCTCTCTCAATGGGTTGTTTAGGAAATTAATGTATATTATTCCCTTTTAATCTTCTCCTTTTCATACATTGCAATTCTCATCCCTATTTCCTCCTTCAAGCCTCCTCCTTTAAGCCTCTCCTCTTCTCTTTCTACCCCCTCTACCTTTGTTCTTGTAGTGGAGGCTCTGGTTCTCTCTTTCTTTTCTCGAGAAAGAGATAGACGATAGTATCAAGAGAAGACAGAGGCTTCTTGCTTTCTCTTCCTCAGTTTGGAGTCTAACCTTTCTGATTCAGATTGTTAGATCGGTTGGGTTTTCCTGTTTGTTCTTCGTTGGGTGAGTTCCTTATATTTGTTCCTTTTTTCCATAAAAGTTCATTTATTTTAGCTCCATCGGTTATCGATGAGATGGTTATAGCTGTACATCCGATGTTTTTTCTTCGATCGTCATCTGGTCTTGTGGATTTGTTTAGATTTAAGTTGTGAAGAAAATAATCTCAAACAAGAATGCTTTCTTGTGTTTTAATTTTTTAAAGTGTATATTTTATCTTTTACATCTATGGTTTTCAGCTTTCTTCCCCGTTTTATTGTCATTATCAACATAAAAGTTTTGATCTTTTTGCTGGTTTCTGTGTGGGATTTCAATAGCAACTTCATTTATCAAAGCCTTTTTGGTGGTAAATGCCATTATATACTTGACGTTTTGAAGTAGATGTTGTTCACCTGTTTTGCTTCTGAAGTTGTCTACTCTACGCGTGTTGACAGCTTCCAAGGGTCCGATTTTTTATTGTCATTATTTCTATTTCATCAATCAATGCACTTGTTTCAGTTTCCGATTCTCCTTGTCATTGAAGGTTGAAGTGCTTGTTATTTTCACAATCATCCCTTGCGTCTTTGTTTTAGATTGTTTTCTTCGTCTCGATTGTGTTTTGAGTTTTCTTACTTAGTATTTTCAGATTGTGGGTATGGGTAGATATTCTCCATCCGATTGGGTCTCTGATTTCGTTACTTCATTAAGTTTGAAAATGGTTTTTGTTTATCACCCTTGTATCTGAGTTTTTCTATCAGAATTATGAGCTTCTGCCTCAACGGAAGCACATAGCTTTCAATCTTCTTCACGTTGTGATCTTTTTGCTTGTGGAATAGCTTGATTTCAGTATTTTCTACTAGATTGAAGTGCTACTTTCTGCTTTATTAGGATCCTTTTGGATATTGAAAGTAATCATCTTTGTCTTGTTTATCAGAAGCAGTAGAAGCATAGATTACAGCGGCATTTTATCAGAGACGTTGTGAGCATCGGTATGCAAGGCCACAGGAGTTTGATTGGGTCCTTGCCTGAGGCACTGGACTTTGATCATGGATCGACATCAGGTAATGGTTTCATAGATCCAACAGTTTGTTGGAATAGTGTGCCGAATCCTGCAGAAAACTGCCTAGCAGGCTTTATATTGTCACCAAGTCACATGAACAATGCACCTGTAAATACTGCTGGGCAAGAAAGACAAAGTGCTGGAGAATGGAACTTGGGGGAGCCGTCATCTTCAACAACTGCATATACTGGAGCTGGTCCCACATTGGAAGAAAGGCATTACGGACCAACTAGTGTTCCTCTACTCAATAATGTTAGTGTTAACCCTCAGTTCGTCCAAAGTTCGAACTCTGATGGAATGCGACAGAATGTCAACTTGAATGCTGCTCCTGTTACTCATGGCATGGATAATTGTCAAGTCATTGAATCCTTTGGTAACCACAATTCCAGTGGAACTGGATGTGAAGACACTTCATCTAGCAGTGGATCATATGCTTTGTTACTTCCTTCTGGAAGTGGTGGATACTCTGTGGAACAACATCATGATAGACCTAGTTGTTCGCTAGATGGTCGCCCCTGCAAAAGAAAGGCGGTTGAAGGAAATGCTGGGCAGTCCTCTATTGGTGCAAGTTCAAGCTTATTTCAGCGTTCTGAGCACAATGTATGGCCTGCTGTCCCTGCGTACTGTGATGTGGGGAGTAGTTCAAGTATAGCGGCTCAATCAGAGCTGGTAAATGCAGGATTTGGGCTAGGTGCCAGAGGACTAGGCTCTGATGTATTTGGGCTAGGTCCCAGTAGACCTGGCTCAGATGGATTTGGGCTAGGTGCCATTGGACTAAACTCTGGCGACAATTCTAATTTGGAGATGGCAAGACGTACGGAAAGCTCCCACAGGAATATTCGCTTGAGAGTAAATCCTCCAAATGAAGGGTCTATCCCTCCTGCTCTATTTTCATCAAGAACCGTTGCTAGACGCTCTGTTATTCCATCCTCTCACCATTCATCAAGAATTATTCCTGCTGATCATTCTTTGAATTTGAGGTCATCCACAGCTGTAGATGTTACCACTTCTGTTAGTCAGCCAGCTGTCCTACCTGTTCCAGCTTTGGTGCAGAACCCTCAACCATTTAGGTGGAACGAAATCCATAGCTCAAGAGGTGGCAGCTCATCAGGTTCTAGCACTCTGTGTGATACAGACGTATCAAACTCAAGGAACAGGAGGAGAAATATGTCAGAACATTCTGTAATTGTACCTCCTACTGAATTTAGAGCTTCAGCTAGAAATCCAGCCACTGTTCATTTAAATGGCGGAAACATTAGTGCTCCTGGAAATGTTTCTTCCACATCTCAGACAATTTCAAATATAGCAGTTCACCCTCTGCCAGCTCCAACTTGGATCCCTTGTCCCAGTCCTCCTCCAAGAAATTCTAGGAGATTAGCTGAATATGTTCGTAGGTCATTGTTTTCTTTGCCTGCCGGTGAAGCTGGTGCTCAGAGTACTTCCCATCCTCCAATGCCTCCAAATCATGCTTCTTCTGTAGACATGACACATTCATCTAATAGCCGTGGTCATCATCGTTCACATGCAAGATCAACATGGTTGGAGAGACAAGATGATAGTGTAGTGGGGATTCCTTATCCACTGCGAACCTTGGGTTCAACCAGGGAAGGAAGAAATAGGCTTGTTGTATCTGAGGTCAGTTCTAGGTTTCCATGCGGTTGTTCTGTAGAACTTCTGGGTCTACATAAGTATCTTCCATGAAAAATTTGTTTTGATTTATGATGCCATTAACGTTTTCTAGTCTGCTGTGGCTTTGTACTTTTATGTATCCATCATCTTAAACTTCTGATAGTCTTCTGTGGTTTCATGTTGTTAGCCATCCGAGGCATTACTTCAGCATATTTCATTACTTACATGACATGCAAATGTTTCACAACATTTGCTTATAAAAGTTCATACCTTCCTGTAGCACCTATCTTTCTTTAGCTTCTTTGTCCAAGTGTGTATTTCTTTATTTAATCCAACATTCATTCTTCTGGAGCTTATCGTTCTTTGCTTTTGTGTACAGATTCGTAATGTCTTGGATGTCATTCGAAGGGGAGAAAACTTACGAATTGAGGTTAGAATTTTAAACATCATTTAGGTGCCAATCACCTTAGCATGTGTGTGTCTGGTTTCATGGGGTCTTTGGATTCATACGTGTGTGGGCTATGTGCCCATTGTTGGAATGTGTAAATTAGCAAGTACAGTGGCGTGTGCATAGAGAAGGTCTATATTAAGATAATTATGTTGACAATTAACCTATGATTTGAAATCAAGAGCCTGTGATTGAAATTCATCCTGCCTTCATGAATGATTAATTTGAAGCATTTTATTGATAATTCGACTTGATGTTGAATCAGCAAATATTTACAATAAGTGTTTGATATTAGGCTGCAGTATTGAAAGGATACAACCTTTGTGCATTTGTCCTTTCCTCTATTTTATACTTGTTTCCTTCAGTTATACCCCCTGCAGTAACTGCTGAATGAGTTGCTATTGATAGTCCTTGATAGATGAGTGGCTTTTCCATTACTGTCTATGGTTATTGAGTCAGTTTCTAGTGTTTTAACTTGTTTTCTTGTGCACATATATCAGGATTTTATGTTTCTTGACCAATCGGTATTTTTTGGTGTGGCCGATGTTCACGATCGGCATAGAGACATGCGGCTTGATGTTGATAACATGTCATATGAGGTACAGTGGAGAAGAAATTTTGTAGCATTTTTCTCTCCCATGTGTTTCGCTGCTTTTTCTTATAATGTTAAACTTTTGGAATAATAGGAGTTATTGGCTTTGGAAGAGCGTATTGGAAACGTTAATACCGGGTTGAGCGAAGAAACCATTCTAAAACAATTAAAACAACGGAAACACTCTGTCTTGGAAGGAGTGGCTGAAGCAGAGACAGAGCCATGCTGCATCTGTCAAGTAAGGATGGGACATTTAGCTTGTTCACGAACTCTCTGTTCCCTGTGTATGTGGTTTGCTTATTAGTTGTCTCTGCAATGCATGCAGGAGGAATACAAGGAAGGAGAAGAGCGAGGAAAGCTGGACTGTGGGCATGATTTCCACACTGAATGTGTAAAACAATGGTTGATGCTCAAGAACTGGTGTCCCATTTGTAAAACAACAGGGCTCGCCACATGAGCAAATGAATAGATATTCTTAAGATGTTCTACGATTATAGTCTTTGCAAGACTGTTACCAAAAGCAAAGCCAGGGTTGGTTGGTTGGTTAGTTACTAACTGTCCGGCCATACAGGGGGTATTGAAGGAGGGGACCAGAATTTCTGGGGGACACAGTTTTTGGTTTATACTGCACCACTGCCAAAACAAGTGGGAATGTAAAACTAGTTCTCATCACCTTTGTTACTGAATGGGGTAGTTCTTCTAATGCTTTCTGAATCTGAGGTTGTGGCTTTTATTTATTTACCTTCTCTTCTCCTCTAGATATCATCAGTTTCATATTCAAATTTATCAAATTTGGATATGCTAAATTGTTAGCTCAGCTAATAAATTCTGAAAGTTTGGTTTTTTAATCCAATTCTTGCCTTATCATTACCATTAATCTTTTTTTCCTTATTTTGGGTTGCAAAAAGTGTATATTATAAACAAAATGCAAATGTTTACAGAGAATCCAGATATTAGGGATGGTAATAGGTTGAGTTTGGTCCCCTAAAACGAGATCAATTTCTGTTTTCGTGTGCTAATCTGTGCTTGAGATCATTCATTCATTCATTACCCTTTGCTTAAGAGTTAAGACAATTTATTTACTCATTAACGTGACACACAGAAAACAGAAACAGCTGGCGTCAAAAGACTTGCCAACATTGAGCTTCCATGGATACACTGCTTCCAATGTAGCTTTTCTGTGATTCTCCTTCCTATGGTACAATAAATATCAAATGACTTGTGAAACAAGACGTCCATTCTCTTGACCATTCTCAAATCATAAAGGAACAACTCTGAATGAGCACATATATGGGAACTGGTGATATTGAAACCTTTAACAAGTTTCCATTGGTATACAAGGACCACTTTCCTTTTTTTTCACCGATCCAAGACGAGATCGATTGGATTTGGAATTGGAGGATGGGTAAGCAAGCGGACACGGAAAGGAGACATCGGGAATAGCAATCTAAATGCCTTCCTTGAAATGGAAAATGGAGTTTTCTCTAGTCTCTGCCTTTCGCTGCGTTTTCATGCTCAGCTGACGTTTCTTTGGCTTCGGATAAGACGGTGATGAGAGTTGGAAGAAACCATTAACTATGTCCCTCACCTCTCGCTCTCTTTTTGACTTTTCTTCAACAATTTATTACATAACCATAACACAACACAACTGGAATCTTCTCTGACCATTTCAACTCTATTCTATTAAATATTTGATACATACGTGTGAAGAACAGGGTGCTCCAACCCCAACAAACCAGACCTGTCCTGTCTACAATTTTATCAATAACGTCCCTCCATCTTTTCGTAATTTTGTTTTTGCCCTTGCAATTTATCGTTACCACCTATTATCCAATCACACAGGACGTCAGACCTGTCAGTCTTATATTTTTTCGAAAATTTCAAACATTTAAAATATTAAAGGGCTTTATTTAACCATTAAATTTGATTTTAAAATGAGTATAAAAATTAAGAGGTTTAATTGCGTATAAAAACTACGGGGGTCTTGATTGCAAATACGAAGATGAAAGAGGACTATTTATCTAAAAACCCGCAAAAACAATATAGGGGTAGGATTAGGGCGGGAGATTAAATCAAATTTGATCATAAGCAAAGAACAGAACAGCCTTCACAAGACAGGGTTCCATGATCATATAAATCCCTGCCAAAACCTTCACTTAAACGATTCCAAAGCACACAACCGAGAAGGAGAGAGAAACGAAAGCTCTGTGTCGGCTTCAGACACAAACAAAAAGGAAAAAGAAATAAAAATCCCCATTGATTCACTTCTCTGCTCTATCTTTTCGTAATCTTTTTTTTTTTCACTGATTTTTAAGTTAACTGTCCATGGCGGATCTGTACGGAACTTCCTCATCGCCGGCTACTGAACCTGAAGAAATCTCCGACTTTCTTCATCAA
>JANZLX010000002.1:2803929-2821332 GCA_025531955.1 Erythroxylum orinocense | reverse complement strand
CATATTCCAAGTATTAGAAGATGATATCGGGTGAGACTATTAATGGTCATATTCTTGGTGGAAGTGACCCTATGGAATCTCTGTGATTTACTGAGTGCCAATCTTAGTAATGCCCTTTAGTTCAGAACTTTACTACTGTTACTAGTGAAAAATGAAGAAGGGCTGTGACTTGTGGTAATTTGGATATAACCTTATACTATATTCTGGAAAAAGGTTTGATGAATGAGCACTCTAGTGGCAAATGATGTTGTTACCTTGAATACTTGCTATTTTCAGATTATATTTCAGTTTTCATATTACCACTTGTGGTAGCAGTTACATTGAAATCTGGTTGACTGCTAAGTTCATTATGATATACATGTTGTACTTATGATGATGGAATAACTTGTTAGAAGGAGATGCATAAAATGTAAACGGAGTTCAACAAAATCTGTAGTTCAGTGGTTCATCATCCAGTAGTTACATCTTAAATGCATCGGGTAGAAGCAAAATTTTGCTTTTACTGCAATTCTGTTTGTAGTTACAATTAATGTCCACTTTTCAATACACGTAAGGTAGATAGCAATGGTCCTCTATCCTTGCCTTATTTATAGTAATGTCCTACTTTTGCCTCATTTTCTCATTGGTAACTTACCCTTTCTCCAGAGTTCTTTGATTTTCTCGAGTTTCATACAGTTTTTGCTGAAAAGCATAAGTCATGGAGTTCAGCTCTGGTTACCTTTTGGCCACTGTGTTTCTTAGCTTTGATAGATACAAAGTCTTCAGAATAAAACATTCCTGATAGATGACTTTGAATGCTTGATTACCTCTAAGATTAAACTGTTAAGTGAAAACAAGGAATTAACTTATTGATGCTAGATTCCTAAGGGTCATGGCAGAGCTAGTTAGAAGACCTATGGTTCTGTGGTAGAATACTACCCCTCTTTAAGACATTTGCTCCCTGAACTATGGATTATAGGGCACGAGTGTAGCAAAACATATGGACTGTTGCTGAAATTTTGAACTTGTACTCAAGTTATGAACTACAAGTCATTTTTCTGAAGCTTGTTAAAGTAACGAATTCCCCTAAACTTCTGTGTGAAATGACAAGTACAGTTATTTTCTTCAAGTTTCTTAAACTTCTAAATGTTGCTTCAATATGGGTTCGTCCTAAATGTTATTGCTGTTCCAGCAAATGATGTTGGCATGCTGGTGTTTTCCCATTTTGACTAGAACAAATGGGAGTGATTGCAGAGATATGATGGGCATATTTTATCTTCTTGGTGTCTTTGGAATAAAGCTGAAATAACTATTTTCTGTTCATAAAAGAATTGGAGCTCACAAAAGTGTGATTATTTTGCAGATGTTGACAATGAGAAATGGTTTGAGTTTGCATCCAATGTGCTTACCAGGAGTCCTACAGCCTGTGCAGTTGCCCCTATCAGGATTGGGTTTTGAAGAAGGAAATATATTATTGAATACAAACACAACAGCAGGTGCATTTTCTGCAAATGAAGAAAACTCTATCCATACTTCTCACAATCTTCCTAATCAAGACACTATCTCAAATCAACCAATTGTTTTTCCATCACGAGCAAGCATCAACTCTTCAGAAACCACATTTGGTTTTGATCCAATGGTTCAGGTTCACCATGGACCATTCAGTGTGACTACATCTACAAAGGTAGTCCTAAATTAAAGTTCCATGAATTTCACCAGACTATCATGACTTACCTCTCATAGCTTTTTGCTTTGTGAAGGAAATCCACGGTGAGGGCAATCCAACTCTACTGGATGTGAATCAAACTCTGAAGACCTCTTCATCCAGTATGTCCTAGTTCAATGCATTAATCAGAGTTTTCTTTGTATCCATATAAACGACTAATTGTTTATGAATCTGCTGCCGAGTGACATTTCCTGATGTTGTTTCTTTGTTGTATCCAGTAACATGTTGATAAATGTGGAGACCAAACCGTTGACACACCTTAACTTGAATGAAACTATTTAACCCAAAACCTTGTGTTGTTGAATCAATTAGTAAGGCAATTGTTACCTTGGTGGAATTGATCATATTACCACTATCTCAGATCTGAATCGCAAAGGGATATGCAGCCTGAGAGAACTAGTTGTCATGTCCATGCATTCACTCGTGTCATTTGACGGCTTCTGATGATCATATCTCCAAATGAGCAACCTTGAAAATCTTGGCTATAGGTAAGAATAATGCTTACGTGATAAGTGAAAACTTGGAAAATGACAACATTCCAATACGTCTGATACTCTTCGAAAGTTTTGAGGTATTACATTGAGTGTTTTCGACGTTAATGAGACTTCTATCTCAGTTCTAGTTTGAACGAACTTGATATTGAGCAGATGGTTGGCATCTGTCAATGGTTGCTAAAATCCTGACGATATCTGTTATAGTTAGAAAGGCTCAACTCTGTTTAGTAATCATTGGCCTCTGGATAGATAGAAACGAAACCTCCAGTTTTATTAACGGATACTTTCCATAAAAGTTCTGATAAAAGCAACTTTACCCTTTTCGAGAAAGATCAAAATATATCGAAAAGCAAAGACTATCAGAAGGGCAGTGTGAAGAATAACAACTGAAACCCTCTTTTAGGTTTCCAGTACCTGAAACCTGCAGGTTGGTAAAAAAAGAAGAAGAAGAGAGATCTTGAGAACAGCTTCTGTCCTTTTTTGAGATTTATGTATGGTCCATGTCTGTTAGGCCGCGTTTTCAGAGCCATACCTCTCCTATGCTGTTTTTATTCGCGGTTTTACTTCCTAACACTTTTAGTGTTTCCTTGGTCGATATTACCCTTGACCTTTTTTTCCCCCCCTTTCTTGTCGCCTTTATTTTTACAATCCCAATTGCCTATTTATATCAATTGAGATTTAGATTAAGGCATACAAATTTTCTCATAATTTTTTTACCTTAAAATTAGTTGTTATTTTAAATAATTGAAAATTAATTTTAATAATAAAATAATTTATTAAACATTAAAATTTATTTAAATATAAATAACTATTTAATTTTAATTAGAATAGTTATTTTATTAAAGTAATTTAATATACTCGATTCGCGTGAAGAATTGGTGACCTCCGCTTTATAAATCATTCGCCATAAATTAAATTATTATTATTTGATGAACGGTAATCAAAAATATACTTATGATTTCAGAAATTAACTAATTCCTAGAAGTTTCAGACAATTTTTAAAAATTTACCAAAAATTTTGTCATAAAATATGACTGCCAAATAAGTGTTCCAAAAATACTACATACGTCACTAATAATTTCTAAAAATTATTAAAGTCTCCAAAAAATACTATAAATATAAAATCAATATCTTAATATTGTCCGAATCACTCTGAAGTTCATTAGACCAATGTACCCGGAAAATATCATGACTGTATGCCAATTTCGTAATTTGTACTCATGTCTTCTAACCCTTAATTTGGGGCGTTAAAAAAATTAATTTTTAACATTAAACTACTCAAACTAACCAATTTAGTTTATGTATTTTAATGTTAACACTTTACTTCAAAAAAAATGTTAACACTTAAATGTTATAATCAGAAAGTATTATTAGTCAAATCAGTAAAATAATGACAAAATTAATGTTTTGAAGTTAGATATTAAGATTATAAAAATTAGATAATTAATTAAAAAATTTTAAAACTTAGAAACCAAATTAAAATAATTTCAAACGTTTGAGAGTTTATCAAAGGAAAGAGTCGGTAAAAACAGATTTTTAAAGAAAAAAAATGGAAGGTAATATCGAAATTAAAGTGAAAGGGGAGGGCAAAAGGTATGAAGTGTATTTAAGTGGACCCCGCTGTGGGTCAGAAGTCTTTATATGTACGCACTAACTGAGTTGTTTTTTGTTTGGAAGCCAAATAACGGCATTGTCTCATGATTGTAAATTGGTCTTTTCCTTGCCGCCCAACCCAAATCACGTCTCTTTCACAGTTTCACTCTCTATCTTACTTTACACTTTCGCTACCTTTTCCTCTTTTTTGTTAACAAACAGTCGCCTGCTTCTTCTCTCTTCTCCTCCTTCTATATCTTCTCCTTCATGCATGAGAGGTCAGGTCCACTTGGGTTGGTTTGTTCCAGTTTAGTCTTGGAGTGTTTGTTAGGGAAATCGTTGAGGAAGCTTGATCTTGGATATGGAAACAGCAGTAGTGGCACAAGTGGGAAAGAAGAGAGTTAAAAATGGGAATTCGAAGAAGGGGCAGGCAAATAAGAATGGCGGTGATGGTGTACCAGAGTATGGGATGCACATTTGGACTGAGAGGGAAAGAAGGAAGAAGATGAGGAACATGTTCTGCAGTCTTCATGCTTTGCTTCCTCACCTTCCTGCAAAGGTATTTCTTCAGATGATTAGATTCTCTAAGGAACGGTGTAAAAGCTAAGCTAAGGAGCTACATACATGTGATACATTTTAATTGGGATGGACATGAGGTTTTGTTTCAGGGTAAACTTTTATTGTAAGAACTTCAGTTTCGGTTTTGGCATTATCCAAGACACCAGTTTTCTGTACCTCTCTTCCTTTTCAAGTTGTGAATTGTCTTTGCAATTTGATAATGAAAATGTCTTGATGGTGTTTTTCGATGCAGGCAGACAAGTCCACTATTGTTGATGAAGCCATAAATTACATCAGAACACTTGAGGAGTCTGTGCAAGTGCTAGAGAAACAAAGGGTTGGGAAGCTTCAGAACGAAAAAATAACTCTTGATTATGAATCATCATCTGCAATCACAGCACAGACCCAAGCAATTGAATCCAATACCAGGGAAGCATATTTAGCTGCACAGGGACCATCCATGAGTTTCCCTTTGGCACCAAACATGACTCATCCTTTTCCTCTCTTTCATCCTCCGGCTTGTCTAGTCACATGGTTTTCTCCGAATGTTGTCCTGAGCTTGTGTGGCGATGAAGCACAAATCAGTGTCTGTTCACTGACAAAGCCCGGACTACTTGTTACCATATTTTACATACTAGAGAAGCATAATCTGGATGTTGTATCAGCTCATATTTCGTCTGATCAATACCGTAGCCTTTACATGATCCATGCTCGTGTAAGTACAACAAAAGTTTCTTGCTTTCTCAATCCTTTCGCATTAGAGAAGGGTTTGCAGAATATGTATGTAGGGGTGTGTAGCTAGGGTTTCTTTTAAATGAACT
This sequence comes from Erythroxylum orinocense, assembly GCA_025531955.1. NCBI lineage: Eukaryota > Viridiplantae > Streptophyta > Magnoliopsida > Malpighiales > Erythroxylaceae > Erythroxylum > Erythroxylum orinocense. The sequence continues at coordinate 2,816,161 of JANZLX010000002.1, read as the reverse complement.
AAAAAATGTACCCTTTCTCATACCATATGATATGATTAGGTATAACTGCATCTAATGATGTTGAGCTTCTTTTGGTCAGGCGGCTAGACATGTAGACGAGATTCCTGAGGCATTGTCAGTGGAGGATACATTCAAGCTGGCAGCAGGCGAAATGAACTTGTGGCTCTTGTCATTTTGATTCCTGACGGCAGGAATCAAGAACCGACTCTTGCAGCTTGGCGTTTGCTACTTTTGTCCAAGAGCTTGTCTCTTACTTCCCAAACTACTCAACTAATCAGCAGAAACATGGCTAGATGTTTTCTTGTAGTACTCCACCTTGTTCCTAATGCCACTACTAACAGAAAAATTTAAGACGATTCATGCAGTCGAATTAAACCATAATTTTCAGGAGTAAACACTTCAATAATACACAGACCAAATAGTTATCGAAAATCCCAGTAAGGGGCACATAGCAAAAACGGTCCTTTTCAAGGGAAACTTCACATTCATAGTTAGGTGGAGCAATTAAAGAAGAGTACCCCAGTTTGGAGAACTAGATAGAATCAACTAAACTAGCTTCTCACCATTTACTGTCATCTGTCAAGACCTAACCAAGTGATCTTTAAAACGAGGCAAAATGGAGGTAGTGACACTTGAACGTGACACCATAAGTGTCACGTCTTTATTCACACTCTATAGAGGTGCGGCACAGCCACAATCATGTAGTTCCTGTCTGCTACCCTAATTGATACCCTACCGGGTCCAAACGTCATTAATGTTCGTCTGTCCAGACGGCTTCCCGGCTACTGGACATTTAAGACCACTCCAATTCCTCACTCTCCTTCTCCATCTATCATGATCACTCACAATCATACACATGCTCATAGGACTTTTGGGTTGCAAGAAATGATAATTTCCCTATTAGGAAGAAGAAACCATGAACTTAGCTTTGCCTTCACTTTGAAGCTGGCCTTTAGATCTGAGAGTCCTTACATGTAATTCAACAATTATTGTCCCCCACTTATTAGAATGTAGTTGTGCTTCTGTTGCTTTTGGCCTTACATTTTTGCTCTCTATCTCTGAGGTCTGTTCAATGTCTTCTCCTCTTGTGTCTCTGTTTGCTCCTCACCGACGAGGAATACAAGAAAGAAGAGGAAAAACTGAGTGTAATGTACGAGGAGGAGGGCCCGGGGGCCGGGGCGCAAGAAAGTAAGCGAATGAGAAAAAATGACGCCATTGCAGGGTGTGGACCCACTTCGATCCAAAGCTTAATTTAATGGTAGTGCGTGTTAGGTACTTAGATGGGCCCAAATGATCACAGGCCATGTGTATTTAATTAGTCTTTCGAAATGATTCGTATTCTAGAATGACGTGGAAAAAATATTAAAAAGAAATAATGGGTTGCAAGATGGTTTTAATAAATCATAATCAAAATAATTACTTAATTTAAGTAGTATTATGTAAATGCGCACTGGATAAATTTTCGGATTAACACAATAATCAATAAATTACGCTTCGTACTAGACAAGTCTTATATAACAAACTTTATCGAGAGAGTATAAGTAAAAATATTAAACATAAGACCTTTTGACCCCTAGGGGGCTCGAGAACAACAACATTAACATATTAATAAGAACTTCGTTACAAGGTAGACTCTCAAAAAGTTCTCATCAGTTATTTAAAATTTTTGAAATTAATTTAAATAAAAATTAATATGATAAAAATTAAATTAAATTGATTGAAACAAAATAATATTAAATCAAAATTTGAATGAATTAAAATTGAGAAAAATACATTTGTCCAACTGGGTGCAATGTTGTTCCCAAGTAGTCATAATTTTGGACAGAGTAAGTATTCCTAATGGTATACTTTAATGTCACTTGTCAATATTTCAAACCCATCTTTCTCAACCTATATATCTTATGTTAAAAGGGTTGATTAAATAATGACAAGTCATTGTCTCCTTATTAAAGTAATAATACATAATGCTCTCATCATCATCAATGTCAATAAAAATAACAGTGGGAATATCCAAGAACCATTAATCAAACAAAACCAATGTCCAAATTCCAACAAACCCACAAAGTCAAAAGTATCCATCACCCATCAAAGATTGCCAAATTAATGCAAAGTTAGACTCTTGATACACCTCCGCTAGTCTCAGTTTGTGGATTCTCCATGCTAATTAGAATTAATCTACACTTATTAAACAAGTTTTTAGTGGTGTTGATGATAGATACTATTCTTCAATTTCTTTTTTTTGTAAGATAAATTTTTGAAGGAGTCCCATCATGCCAGCTGCTCCACTCTTTCTATTTCTATCACCACTACTCACTTTGGGACCTCACTCTGTAGCAGTGTCTGTTCTCATTTGCATTTATCCCATTTCTGTGATTATTATTGGATTATTTCTTGTCCCATTGTCTACTTCCTTTGTGCTTCTTCTTGTGTACCATGTAAGAAGGGTGATTTTAATTTAGGCTCTTGCATGTTCAGAAGTCGGAGTTATTGTCTGCGGAAGAGAAGCAGGAAAGATGTCTAATTATTCATTCTTAAACGATCAACTCTCCAAGAGAACTTCAATATTCGGTTTACGATTATGGGTTGTTCTTGGAATATGCGTTGGTGCTGCTATAGTCCTGGTTCTTTTCCTCATATCTCTCTGGTTCACTTCTAAACGCAACAAGACCAAGAACAGCAGTAGCAACCACGGCAGCTCTCACTCCAAATTCAAGTCTTCTATCAACAACTCAAGAATCCCAAATGTCTCGAAAGAAATCCAGGAGATCCGGATTGATCCGACCCACCTGCCGCCGGATTCAAAACCACTGAACCCCGACCCGGTACCGGAATCGGAGCCCATGCTTCTCCTGACGCACGAAGAAGAGGGCAGCCCTGTTGGTGGAAGAAACAGAATTCACATTGAGATTGGTAAGGATCATCGGATTTCATATCCCGAACGGGTTGGTGGGTCGGGTAATGGGAGTGGAGAAACCCGGTCAGGACCACGTTCTGGTGATCAGACCGGTCCTATCATTGCCGTGCCGGAAGTTTCACACTTGGGGTGGGGTCATTGGTACACTCTTAGAGAGCTTGAGGTATCTACGAATGGTTTCACCGACGAGAATGTGATTGGTGAAGGTGGGTACGGAATTGTTTACAGTGGAATTTTGCAGGATAATACCAAAGTAGCTGTCAAAAATTTGCTCAATAACAGGTATGAATGGTCATTGTTTGTTTTCTTATTACTTGGGGTATACTTCTTTTTTGTGTATGAGCTACGTTTTCGGGAATCGAAGAACTTGAAGTGTTGGTGATTAAAGTTTGTAAATTTTTAATGCAGGGGACAGGCTGAAAAGGAGTTTAAGGTTGAAGTAGAGGCAATCGGACGCGTAAGACATAAAAATTTGGTTAGGTTGCTTGGATATTGTGCGGAAGGAGCTCACAGGTACTTCCAATGTTCATTTCTTTGTATCTGATGTTGATCTTCTCACTTTTAACGTTTTTGCATAGCTAAATATCTATTGTTTTCTGGATGTTGTTTTAGGATTAAGTTTCAGTTAACTGTATTTCATTGGTGCCCTAATTAGCAACTTTCTCCATTGTTTTAGGATGCTCGTTTATGAGTATGTTGATAACGGAAACTTAGAACAGTGGCTTCATGGAGACGTTGGTCCTGTCAGTCCTCTTACTTGGGAGATTCGCATGAATATAATAATTGGAACAGCAAAAGGGTACTTGAAATGGGAGTTCTGATATATTTGGTTGTATAGAGCTCAAAATTTCTCTATTTCTTCAGTTTTTTGGTTTTTCTGACCAAAACTTTGTGAATGAATATAGGCTGACATATTTGCATGAGGGACTTGAGCCTAAAGTTGTTCATCGTGATATCAAGTCGAGCAATATTTTGCTTGATAAACAGTGGAATGCTAAAGTATCTGATTTTGGCCTTGCAAAACTTTTGGGTTCAGAGCGGAGTTATGTGACAACTCGAGTAATGGGAACATTTGGGTTAGTGAAACTTATTATGTATGATCTTTTTAGTTGATTTTGCAAACTGGAAAATTAGCTGAATTTTCCTATTTCACAGTTATGTGGCTCCAGAATATGCTAGTACTGGAATGTTGAATGAGAGAAGTGATGTATACAGCTTTGGAATTCTTCTTATGGAGATCATTTCTGGAAGAAATCCAGTGGATTACAGCCGTCCTCCAGGGGAGGTTTGTATTAACCAAAATAAGAGGGAAAAAAACACACTTTAGGGGATTATGCAATCTATTCACTAGCTCAATAAGCTTCGAACAGTTTTTACTCTTTATATGATCATGCGTTTATATGTCAGGTGAACCTTGTTGAATGGCTTAAAACTATGGTGACAAATCGGAATGCTGAGGGAGTATTGGATCCGAGGTTGCCAGAGAAGCCTTCTTCAAGGGCATTGAAACGTGCCCTTCTAGTAGCTCTTCGTTGCGTGGACCCAAATGCGCAGAAGAGGCCAAAAATGGGGCATGTGATACATATGCTAGAAGCTGATGAGTTTCCTTTCAGAGATGTAAGATAATAATAGCATCTGCAAGTAGCCTTCTTAAAATGGTTTTATGTGCTTATGCTTCAAGGCTAACCTTCCCCAGGGTTTCTTCCCTTGTTTTGTTAAGTTGACCATTTAGTTGATACTGTCTAGATTCATATGGTATTGCTTGGTTAGAAAAAGATCAGTGCCTGTGTGCTAAACAAACAGCATTTACCGTTTATACTGCTTTGTTTACCATTTTTGGTTTTTCTGAAGATGCTAGTTGCTTTTCTTCAATGTCCTAAGGATTATATGCTTACATAACTATATTAGCTATTGCTGATTAATTTTGGATTGAGAAGTTGTCAGTTCATTTCATTTCTTGAATGCTTCCGGGAAATTCCTGTGAATTTATATTTTCTTCCATGGATGTCTGTCTCTCATTTGGACACTCTCTGTTGATATCAGGAGCGAAGAGCCGGTAGAGAACATACGCGCTTCCATCGCGACGGTTTGAAGATGGATAAGCATGTAAATGAATCGGGTGACAGCAGTGGGTATGACAGTGCTGCCCAGACTAACAGGTCCTTGCTGAGAAAGGAAGAATCTGAACATCCTTAAGTAGCTTTTCCAATTCACATATAAGGTGAATTTAATCATCTTTTTCAACTAGAGCTGGCATATGCACATATTGCTTGCATAGCTATACTTTCTCTGTCCATCCTGTACTTAAATTTCCACTGTTTGTGAATTTTGTGCCATGCTCTGTATCCCATTGGGTTGTAATCCATGAAGTCCCTGTTCCTAAATGATTCATTTCACTAGCACGCGACTACTTGTACCTTTGAATAGCAAATTTCTGTTCATTTTGTGGATTGTTTTCCAGCTTCAGCTTCCTCTGCAGTCAGATTTACTGTTTAACAACATAAAAAATGCCAATAATCACACACTAAAATGTGAGAAATAATGAAGAAGGAAAAAGTAGTGTTGGATTCTTATCTCAACTGTTATGTCATTGTATTCCAAATGGCATGCAAGTATTGTCTTCGTCTGGTCTCTTTTTCAATGTCTCACCGACAAATAATCAGTTGCAGAGGTTGTTGGTAAAGGGCCGAAAAGTGGGCATCTTCAATAATTTCGAGCTATATCAGTGTAATCGAATCAGAGCTTTGAAAGTTTCTAACATAAATTCCCACGATTAAGGACTGTTAAAAGGCAAAGCACCTTCAGATTAGCCCGGAATATACGCGACATCGAGGTCCAATTCACATGCGACATAGCTGCTGCTTCCTGTATCGTGGGGTCATAACTGTAACAAGATTGACAGCTAAGGAATGGACCCTTAAGATTGAATTTATTCAAGGTTTGGTTTGGACTCTTCTAAAAGGCAGGAGGACCAAATTCAGCGTTTTTGTGATCCCATTAGACCCCATTATGGCATTGTCCATTATCTCTTTTTGGTGGTCCTAAATTACGTTTTCGTATTATCAAAAGAAGAAAAATGTTTCAGACACACACATATCGAGAAAGAACAAGGAAACAAAAGAAGATAAAAGTTAAAAAGAGCCTCAGACAACACATCGAATGATTTCTCTGACTCTAAACCTTGGATAAATATGAATTTTTATTTTTGAGTTTAATTTTAATTTCTTTCAATATTCATAATTTATGAATATCATAGAAATACACTGGCTCTGTAACGTTTCCACCTATCTCTACAACCAAATAAAGAGTGCTCGGCTTCAATGTGATCCCGAATCCTCCATGATTAAGAGAAGTAATCTCTGTACTTGCCTGGTAAACCACGGTGTCATTTCCCACATTTGTAACGACCCCAGTGAATTCTCTGGTCGCTGGATAAACAGTTTCATTGTTGAGAGTTGCAATGAAAGAAGGATAGTTTATGTCGCTCCTTATTTGACTGCAATTCCACTGACTTCGCCTGATTACAGCACACGTCTGCTACGCTACATAAAAAGTCAAACATAATCTTCGGATTCCAAATCGTAGACCAGTTCGGATTCATAGCTCTGTTAGGGTTGATGTGCCCTGCACCGAAATCTAGAGTTGCGGAAGTAAGGCCAGTCCTTTGATCTTTCATCTCTGTGTTAGTGTTACCCAGAACTGGCGCAGTGGTCATTATAGCTGACCAGATTGCTGCCGGACTCCATTTAGGATGGACATGTTTGAGTAAAGCTGCAACTCCAGCAACATGGGGTGTTGCCATTGATTTGGGGTGACACCAAATCGAAGTCGCCAATTGGCATATACCGCTTGTTTTGAACAATTGCTGCTGAAACATCCATGGGCAATTATATCAGGTTTCAAAACACCTGGATTAATAGTAACAGCATGAAGAAGTCTCTTGCTGAGTCATAGTCAAGATCTGGGTTAATTTTTATACCAGCAGCTTTTAGTCCCTTGCTAAAGGATCGAGGTCCAACGAGTTTCTTGTTGCATGTATAAGGGCTTAATGCAGTGCCATTCTCACACTGCCCCTTCTATCTTTTTGGCGCCGGTGGCATTCCTTTGTCCTTAAAGCTCTCACTTTCTGGCCAATTCCTGAATAAATCATCGCTATGATCACTCCTCCACCATGTGATGGCGTTAGGCTATATGCCATGGTCATGGTCTAAGCCCAGAAATTTTGGGCTGTAGGTGGGACAGCTTCCCGAAAGATCCCTGATAAGTGGCAACATGAGCCGGAGATTCCTCGATTTCAGAGAGCTGGGATTGTGAGAGTCTGCCGCTAAAACCGTGCACGACAGGATTATAGGAAGAGAGTATCATGTCATTGTCATCTCCAGAAGATGGACTTAAACGTTTTCAGGATCCAACTGTGCCATGACTGTTGGGTTGAGAATGTTGCAGGCTTCAGGGAAGGGTCCATGTGGACGATATATGTTTTGATCTCTTCATTGCTCAACGCTGAATTGCCATTCCCCACTAACAGTAACAACAAGCTATTTTGTTTTTTTAATTCAATAAAAATATATTCAATCAATTAAAAATAATTTTTATTTTAGTTTTCCCCCTAATAACATGACTCAAGTACTAAACCCATGCAATGGGTCAGCCTATAGCCATTTCACCAAACCTTTTTTTTCTTTCTATTTTGTTAACTTTACAAGCATGAGGCTACTTGATGCTTAAATCTTTCAAATAAATCGATGTTACTTTCCTTAAAAAGACTCAAATTTGTCCGGAAATCTTTTTTTTAGTACACGGGAAAGACAAACAAAACCAAAAAGCAGAACAAACTAGTGCAGAGCTCTGCGGTACAACGTCCCCTATTGGTCTTGCTGTAGGAGCTCCATTAGCATCATCGGCGGTTCCTGGAGGATATGAAAACCTAGCCGGATAAGAGTGGCAGTTGCCACCAATCTATCGACACACTGGTTCCCTTCACAATGTACATGACGAATCTCCACCTCCCAATCGCGTTGCAGGAGTCGACAGGTATCTGCAAGCAAAATATGGTAATTAGAGAAAATGGGGTGAGAAGAGGATAAAGTGTGAATGATCTCGAGGGAATCCACTTCAGCGATGACTCGTCGATAGCCCAAAGTCCAAGCTAAATTGACACTTGAATTGACTCCCCATAGTTCGGCCTGGAGGGGTGAGCTAGGACCAATATGGTGAAGAAAGCCCCCGCACCACTGGCCTTGGCCGTCGCGAAGAAGTCCCCCAGCAGTAGCATAATTGGTGCTCGGGTTGATTGCTCCATCGATGCTTACCTTGACCCAGTTCCCCGAGGGTTTGGTCCACCCCACTAACCGGCCCAGAGAAAGACCCTGGGTTGGAAACACACAGTTTTTTGCTATTCGCACTCGTTCGATCCATTTCATGTAGGCAAGAACGATTCTGTGCCCCGTTGCCGGCCAACCGAAATTAGGTTAAAAAATGCTCTTGTTTTGCCCATAAAAACCAACAAGCGACCCCAAAAATCAAAGCCCAATCGAGGTGATTCACATGACCAGGCTTTGTAAGATTAAAGTGCATCCAGAAGCCCACATCTTGTAGAAAAAAACCAGGGTCAGCCGTTGCTAGAGGAAAGTTGTCCCAGAAATCCTAAACTCGAGGGCAATCCCGAAGGGCATGAAGAGTGGTTTCTTGTCTGCAAAGGTGACATCCACCGTCCGTGGTGAGGTGTCTGGCCATTCGTTGTTGATTAGTCAGCAGCTTGTCCTTGGTCAGTAACCAAAGGAAAGCCCGTATCCTTTGAGGCCCAACCTATTTCCAAATTAACTCCTATAGATGATTGTGAACCGCCCGTGAACCGTATGCCCCCACTGGAAGGTATCTTCCATCGTGTAGTTAGGAGGGAGGGGGAGGTCCGCGATCGCAAGGCAAACTGAGGGCGGGAGATATTGTTGGAACAAATGCCACTTCCATGTTCGATCGGCATTCTGGTAATCCACAATGGAAGCATAGAGGGCGCCATCAGGGATAGAGGATAAGGTCACATGAAGCAGAGGGCCCCAGTCCGTTACCCAGTGATCCAGCAAGAAGTAGATTTTTTTGCCATTACCTGGCGTCCAGTGGATACCTTGGCAGACCATTTGCCAGATCGCAGAGATGCCTCTCCAAGTACTCGAAGCTCCCACTCAAACGATTGTTGGAGGTCTAGTCAATATTTAGCCCGAAGGACCCTAACCCATAAGGCATGGGGCTGTGTGAGCAAAGCCCAACCCAGTTTAGCTAACATCGCATCATTAGAAGACTGAACTTTTTTAAGACCCAGCCCCCCGGCTTTCTTGCCCTGACAGACCATGTCTCAGTTAACAAGGTGTACTTTCTTGTGCTCCCCCGTGGAGCCCTAGACAAAATCACGCATGAGCCGCTCCAAATTGTCGCAAAGCTGTCTCGGAAGGCGAACAATTTGCATCGTATAAGTGGGCAGGGCCGAAAACACAGATTGGGTTAACGTAACTCGCCTTGCTAGTGACTGGACCATTGCCCTCCAATCAGTAAGTTTCTCACAGGCATTGTCCAAGATGTGCTGAAATGTCTGTCGAGAGGACCTCTCATGCAGCAAGTGGGCGCTGAGATATTTCCCGAGATTGTTAGTACGGGCGATGCGCAAGTCTGACTAAGCTGACCCCCAACAGCGGGGGAGACATTCCGCGAGAAAAAAATGAAATTTATCGATATTCACTTTCTAACCAGAAGCTTTGTAGAACTCATCCATGGTGTGGGCGATTACTGGGATTTGCACATCGGTAGCTTCCGCAAACAGGAGAAGGTCATCAGCGAAAAAGAGGTGTGAGAGAGGGAGCCCTGTAGGGCCCAGTTTGATTGGCTTCCACAGGCTGTGATCCACCCGCTGAGATATGAACTGGCCTAGGCGTTTCATACACAGGACAAAAAGATATGGCGAGAGTGGGTCACCGTGCCGTATACGTTGGGAGGGCCAAAAGAAATCGGTGAGGGTGCCTTGCCATTGGACTTGTATCGTCGCCGTAGTCACACACTTTATAATGATCGAAAGAAGCGGTTCGGGGACCCCGATGTCCATTAAAGTATCCTGAATATAGTCCCATCGGAGCCAGTTATAAGCTTTTTCAAGGTCTACCTTGATTGCCAAATACCCGACCTTCCCCTTTTTCTTGAGCATCGAGTGGAGGACTTCCTGGGCAATGATGATGTTATCCATAGTTTGATGACCTGGAATGAACCTGCTTTGGGGAGCCTGCAGAAGATGGGCCATATGGGGTTTCAGACGATTAACGATGACTTTAGAAATAACCTTATAAAGCACATTGCAGAGGCATATCAGACAGAACTGACCAAGAGTCTGCGGGGAGGGAACTTTGGGGAGGAGAACCAGACTAGTGTGATTTAAGTTAAGTTCCCAGCGACCTTGCTGGAAAACGTCCTGAACATACTTAATCACTTTCGGTCCGACTTGGCCCCATTTTTTCTGAAAAAAGAGGGCATTGAAACTGTCGACTCCGGGGGCTTTGTTCGGGTTATGGACAAGACCACTGTTTGGATTTCAGAGGCATGGATTGCCTGAGAAAGGGCTAGCCGGCTATCGTCCGAAAACGAAGGGAAAGCCCCCGAAATCGGAAAACAGTGCGGAGACCCAGCTGTCTGAGTATACAAAGTGATAAAGAAGTCCCTAGCCAGTTGGCAGAGTGTAGCCGCGTCAGAAATCGGGTTGCCTTGAGTATCCATTATCCGAGCAATCTGCAATTTCTTTCGTTTAGAGAGAGTAAGAGTATGATAATATTTCGTGTTTCGATCGCCCTTGGATAACCATTCGCAGCGGACTTTCTAATGCCAATAGATTTCTTCCTCGCTGAAAACTTGTATCGGCTTGCCACTTAGAGTTTCCTCCAAATCAAGCAAGTGGTTCATGAGGTCATTTGTCATGGCTCGCCGAATCCCTCGAAGTCTAGCGAACAGGCATTTTTTTCGATGAAAAATATTGCCAAAAGCGGATTGATTCCAACGCTGAAGGTGAAGGGAGAAAGTCGCTAACGATTTGCGCATCGTCGCTTCAAGGGGAAGCCAATGCTTGGCAATTTCGTCGTCGAAACCCAGGTGAGTTAACCAGGCATTCTGAAACCGAAATAGTGTTGGGCCTGGCGTTGGACATGCATGAGCAGTGGATGATGATCCTAACCCAGAAAAGGAAGGTGGTGGATCTCCGAGTGGGGAAAAGCCTGCAGCCAGGTGATCGAACCAAACACTCGGTCGAGCCTAGCTTGAACCATTCCCTGTCTTTAGGTAAACCTAGATCCCGTAAAGCCCAGGTCGTGCAGGTAGCTCGTGTGCACCCAGTCTTGAAAGCAGTGGTTCACAACCCTAGTTCCTCGAGTATCCCTTTGTTTGTCTGCTATTTCCAATGTTAGGAATTCTTTGTATTATTCCTGTATAATACTTTCTGAACTGATGACAATTGTTTTACTTGATTTTGCAGAGATGGAAGATTGCAAGAAAGTAAAGAAATTGCACAGAGTTTAATAGATTGAGTGTTTCCCTGAAACACCTGCAAGAGTTTCTGACAAACTCACTAGTACACTTTTGATAGGTACTCTAGCACTCTCTCTATTTTTTTCTCTAGACTAAATGATTGAATGTATACAATAGTTTGTAATTGTAACTGTGTTGTTCTATTCCCGAATGCTTGAGGCTTGGCTATTTATAGGATTTTTAGATAACTGTCGTTGGATAAGTTTAGACTAAGTCAATGCTTTAAAGACTCCATCTTTCTTGATCTTGTTCTTTTTCACAAGTCCTTGACTGGGTCCACGCATATACTCATGCCTTTTGATAAATGCTATGTTTTTCCTTTGACTCTCTTATGTTGTGTGTTTAAAGTGGCTGTCCACTGTGTCTTCTCGTGATGCACTTAATGACCATTTAAGTGTTGTGTTTTGCTAGTCTCCATATGTCACGTGTGACTTAAGTTTAAGTCACCTAAACTCAAGTCTTCAGACAATACTTTCGAACCTTCGAGAATCACCCTTATCATGTCTTCTGCCATTCTTCTTCCTCTTTGCTTCGACTCTTCATCTGTAACCAAGATCTTTAGTGTTTCAGTGTAGTTTTATGAAGAATCTTTGTATTTTCTTCACATTTTCCCTCCTTTTTCATAAACCCTCACTCAATCTTTTGATTCGTGCTCAATTTCTAAAATCCGAAACCCTAGAAAAATTTGAATCCCTAATTTTTTACTTCCAGTGTTGTGCGATTGATGGGTAACCTCTTTTCTCCTTTCAAGGTGCTTCATTT
>JANZLX010000002.1:2738700-2753517 GCA_025531955.1 Erythroxylum orinocense | reverse complement strand
AGTAATAACAATGATAATAATAATCATCATCATCATATTAATAAGAATAAGAATGCTAATAATAATTATACATAATAATAATAAATCTGAATAATTTGTAATAATAAATTTGAATAATAATAAATACAATTAGTAATTATAATACAATTATAATAAGAATAATAATAATAAACTCGAATAATAATAAATACAAATTATTTAATAATACTAATAATAATAATGGATATTAATTTTATTAAAAAATTTTGCGTATAATAATAACGATCACAACTAAATAATAATGTCTTTGAATTATAATATAAACATGTTTTAATGATAACTCTGTGCATGCAAAAGTCGATCTCATGTTTATATCATCTTTCCTAAAAATCAAGCCAAGCTGGAGTAGGCAGCTTGCTTTTTAGCCATCTTCAAGACTTCAACTGTATGTCTCGCGTGCGTGCGTTGTTTGAAATTTTAAAATAAAAACGACGATGTCTTACTCTTGGACAGAGTAAGATAGAGTAACTTGGACAAGTGATCTGTCCTCTCTGTCTATAATCAATTGAGTTCTTCGTTTGGAGATCGGATTCTCTGTTTAATATTATGGTGTCTTATTGTGTCCAATAAATCTCAGCCATTTATTTATGTAGGTCTTGTATGGGACTCGTGTGGAGCCCACAAAATAAATGACTGAGATTTCATGAGACAGAATAAGACAGAGTAAAACTAGACAGAGGATATGGACTCCTTCGTTTGAGATTGGATCCCTGTCCAATATTACGGTGTTTTATTGTGTCCAATAAATCTTAGTCATTTATTTATATAAATTTCATATGGATCCTATAAAATAAATGACTTAAATTTCATAATAGATAGTAATATTGGATTCTAGATTCTTTAAAGAGCCGTATAAGTTTGGTCATTTGAGCTTTGTACAATTTTTTGATTTCTACATAAAATTTATCAACTCGTTGATGAATAACCTATGTTTAATGAGTCAAACCATCATTGAGATTTGGTGCCCACGTAAAGAAAGGACTTATTTCTAGCATACTTGAAATTTACACTACAACCTTAATTTGTTTATTCGTCGTCTCCTTTGGGTGATCCATTCTAAAGCAATAGAACTGGTATATTCTATTAAAGTATTATATCCTTTAGTCCTCATATATTTAATGAAGTGATTAACTTTAGAAATAAAGACATTTTCAACTTTAATTTGATAGTTCTTCTCTTGAGAATTATATTTATTTGAACTTAATAGCCTCACAAGTTAATCACACGATTCGTGATATTGCCAATCTTGTCTTTCCTATTAAACTAATCCCTAACTACCGTTACTTGATAAGCTGTTAATCTCTGTTACGATGAACTTTTAGAAGGCTAATAATTACTTTTTTCTCTGCTACAAAAGTTTAAAAAAAAAAAATTCAGTCGTAAAATAAAAAAGCATATCTTACTACATGTTCCTTTCCGAGCATAAAAAATGGAATAAAGCCTATCTGAATCAACTTCCTTGCTTCCATTTAGGTTTTAGAATTCAGAAAAGATGTAAATGTCGAAAAGATTGATTCAAAGTTTAAATTGAAGTTTTTGATTAAAAATAAGATATTTGTTAAAAGACTAATAAGATAAAGTTATTATCTAATTAGAATTTAAACTTTTAAATTTGATTTGTTTTATTTAAATATTAGCTAAGTTTGTTATTTTATTCTCTATATATTTAGACTTTTATGTTAATATAAAGTGAACCAATTGATAAATTGTCTCTTGCATTATCTCTTTCTATTTTACTTTATTTTAGTTAATTTTTGTTTCTAAATTTCAGTGGTAAAAGCGTTTTCTTCAATCAGGACGTGTCTTGTTTAATTTCTTCTTTACTCTCTAGTTGCAGGCCACAAAATCTCGTGTTTCATGTCAAGCTCCATGGAGTACATTTTAAGTTTGTTCCAGTATAAATTCTACAGTTTTAATGATTAAAGATATGTTAGAATTTAAATCAGTTTTTTTAGTTTACTTTTTCTTTGATTCTAGTTCAACTCAAAGTCTGCTGTGTTTTATCATCACTGTGCAACCAAACCCTATCTGATGTCGAAACATGGCATCTCAGTGCTTAAAATTGATGGAGTCTGTCAGCGGTCTGCATCTTCGGCCACTGCCGGCGGCTTTTTGCGGGATAGTGCTGACAATGGCTCAGGAGCTTCGCTTAGAATCTTGGATGGTGATCTCCAATAACAACAAAATTATGGGAGGTTTTTACTGGGCTCACCTTAGCGTGAAATTTAGGATTTCGTTGTCTCGAACTGGAGGTTGATTCTAAGGCGGTGTTTGATATCCTCTCTTCTTCAAACCGACAATCCAAGACTCTCAATCCCATCGTTCGGAGCATTCATCTGCTGCTCATTAGGAACTGGATTGTTGTTCATCATCATGTGTACCGAAAGAGCAACTGGTTTGCTTATTATGCCGAGCAGCTAGTAGAGACCGTTACTTATTTTACTACTACACCCATTTGACGCCACATGATCCTTCTAGAGGATTTATCAAGAATCTATTTTCTCCGTGTTGTGATGTAGTTTGTATTGGCTGTTTCTTTTTATAAAAAAAAACATGACATCTCATTTATTCAATGGTTAAAAAACCGGACCGGACCGTCCGGTCCGACCGGAAAAAGGACGGACCGGACTGTGGTCCGGTTCGGTTTTACTATATAACCTCTTTATATGAAAACCGGATGGTTCAACCTTTTTCGCTCGAAGCAGACTGGACCGGTTCATCCGATTTTAAACCCTTTCCGAAGTCACCAGCTTCGCACCATCCTCTCCGACGAGATCTCCTCGCCGCCCAGTCTACTTCGTGCAAAGCCCTTCTCGAGACTCTCACGATGGGGAGAAGACGACGACGTCTTTTCATTCCACGCCGGTGCTTAGCCCAGTGGGATCGCCGCCGCATTCTCAGTCCTCCGTTGGTCGACACTCACGTGAGTCCTCGACGAGTCGGTTTTCTGGGTCGTTGAAACCCGGATCACGCAAGATCTCGCCGAATGACGCTTCCAGGGGTAGTCATAGGAAGGGACAGAAGCAGTGGAAGGAGTGCGATGTTATAGAGGAAGAGGGGCTTCTTGAAGATGAAGATCGTCAAAAGGGTCTCCCTCGTCGCTGCTATCTTCTCGCATTTGTGCTTGGTTTCTTTGTTCTGTTTTCTCTGTTTTCGTTAATCCTCTGGGGAGCTAGTAGGCCACAGAAGCCAGAGATCACAACGAAGGTACTTTCATTTTGTCCCTTGTTTTTCCCCATTACTTGGTCCATAGCTTACGTATCAAATGCTCCAATTGTCTGATTTGCTCGAACTCTGTATCGTACGGCAGAGCATCACAATCGAACAATTCACAATCCAAGCCGGGTCTGATTCTACAGGAGTTGCTACAGACATGATCACAGTAAACTCCACTTTGAAACTAATCTACCGTAACACGGGCACATTTTTCGGGGTTCACGTAACATCTTCACCTATAGATCTATCCTTTTCTGATATAGCCATAGCCTCAGGATCTGTAAGCAACCTCAAAGCTAACCCTTTCCTTTCCTTCCTTGAATTTCAGTACGGTGTTTTGGATTCTAAACCTTAATAACAACGACACCTTAATAACAATGACGTGGGTTTTGGCAGATTAAGAGGTTTTATCAATCAAGGAGGAGTCAAAGACTGGTAGCCATTTCAATCACTAGCGACAAGATCCCATTGTATGGGAGTGGAGCGGGTATGAGCAGTTCGACAGGGACAACAACGTTACCAATTCCTCTGAAACTGAGCTTCGCTGTCAAGTCAAAAGCTTATGTCCTGGGGAAGTTGGTTAAGCCTAAATTCTACATGAGAATTGAGTGTGATTTCACTTTCGATCCAAAGAAGCTCAACTCTCCAATCCCATTTAAGAAATCTTGCACATATGATTGATTGATTACCAATATCCAATAATCAAGAAGAGATTAATGGAGGAAGGGTTATCACTTATCCTGATTAATTCAATTAATAGCATTGATTATTTTTGCGCTGAAGGAGCCGAAGAGACAAGCGGAGTTATAGACTCTTTTTTGTTATTGCCGAAAGCGACAGTGAAGAGAAATATGAAACACAGGTTTGGATTCTCATTCACATCCCTTATATGCTTGTTCTTTTCCTTCTTCTCCATTGGGATTTGCTTTATAACTTCGTATGTGAAGGATCATTTGTTGATCGGAACATTATCACTTTGTATTCTTTCTGAATATGTTATAAGATACAAGAATTTGTAGATTATTGGAACTTTTGCAAGTGTATTTACTTGAATAACAACCAAAGCATCTGCACATGGTGTACCAGATCAGCAATTTGGTCACTGCACATGCTTCCTTGTAATGACATAATGGGAAGCATCATTCGTGACTTATTCACAAGACTCCGTTTCCATAATAATTATGTAAAGATATTCTAATTGTATATATAAGTGTATATCAAAAAATTCTTTGTTTGTTTTTTTTTATTACAATTAAATTTATTATCAAATAAATATACATATTTAATTAATTTTATAAATACTTTAACTTTTGTAGAGATAAAATCATTTTATAATTATTTTCTAAGTATGCTTCAAATTTTAAATATCTTAAATTTCTAAGTTTTAATAATTAAAAATATATTAACAAATAAATATAATATATTTTTACTAAAATTTATTAATAAATACTGTAAGAGAGATTAAAATAGAATTATTTATTTAAGCTTAATTTAATATTTAGTTATTATTAATAATAAATATATAATTACGTTGATATTAATAACTAAAAATATTTTTATTTCTTTTTGAAAATAATAACAAAAATAAATAAAAATACAATGAAAATAAAAAAGTAAAACCAATTATAACGTACTCAATAAGCATTCAAATTTTTTAATTAGGAGATCAACATTTTAAAACTTTAACGGTTGAATTCAAAACGTTAGTTCTTACTAACATAACTAATAAATAAATATCCAATGAACATGTCACATAATTAAAAATAACATTTAACTTGATTTATACAAATTTTAAAAGAATAATCACCGAATTGAAAACTTTAAAAAAATTTGGTATTAAATTAAAAATCTTAAATGATTAATAGAAGTATATTACGCTCGTAAGAGAAATTTTTCTTAAATTAAAAATTGAGTAATATCACTTATTTTTAAGTTATTAATTTATTATATCATTTATTTAAAATACATAATTTATAAGTTATTTCATGAATTACAAATTATCAATTTTAATATTGTCAAAAATAAAGAAATAATAAATAACAATGAGATAATTCGGATTTTCATTCTCAAAATCACTACATAGAGGGTAAATTTTTATATGGACCTAATTGCAGTCCAGCAAAGCTACTTCTTGTTCTTAGTAATGGGCAGAGCCCAACAACTAACTAACAACGCGCCAACTGAAAAAATGAAAAGGGTACCAAATTGTGAAACTGGTTGTGCCTTAACCACCCGAAACATAAATCTATAACAGTTGAGGGACTTCCTCAAAAATGGGGATGAAATCCTCTGTACCAACGACCTTGCATTAGCTCTGTTCTTTACAATCTCATCCACACAAATATGTAGAGCCCAGAAAAATGTGTGGATGGGATCGTATAAACCAGAATTGCTACAGAGTTATTGTACACAGGATCTTATCCCTAGAAAATGTACACAAAGAATCGTCTTCTTCACCGGCCACCTCATCGTTTTCCTCTCTCCAAATTTGCAAGTCTCCTACATCTCTCTCTCTAGAGCTGTGGAGTTCCTTCTTCAACTTGATGGCTCTTCCTTCGCAGCACCTCTTTCAACAACACTACCAACCTCCACAACAACAGCCTCAACCTCAGCCACCTAAGAGCTTCAGGTTAGTTTTGGCTTTTTTGAATTTTGGAATTTCTTACATTTGTTTTCCTCAATAACAAAAACCCTCGTCTTCGTTTATTTTTTTCTGGGAAAAAAGTAATTCAGGTCTTAATCTTCGTGAATTAATGTTTCTGTGATTGTCTTGGCATATAATCTTTAGGGACTTGTACTCGATCGACGGTCGGATTTCTGCCCCAGCTGCTTTCTTCAACGCCCCTAATTTGCTCGACCAATCTCAGCATCCTCCCTACGTACCTCCTTGTATGAGATCTCTCTCTCTCCCTCTCACTCTCTGCCGTTCTCTCTGTATATATGTGTTTATGTATATGTACAATCTACTGTTGACACGATAGGAAAATGAGGGATTTTTTAGTGCTCATCATTCTATTTAACTTCTTGGGGTTTTAATTGTATTAATTCATTCATTTAATTATGCGTTACTTGTGAAGTTGAATGAAGCTTGACCTTTCCTTATTCAGTAGCCAAACCCTAATCAAGTTTATGAATTGTGATGGACTCTAGTTAATAAGGGCTTTTGGGTCTTTTCTGAGTCTTTGATTTGTCGTAGTTCATGTTGTGGGGTTTGCGCCGGGGCCAGGGCCTGTAACTGATGGCAGTGACGGGGTAGTTGATTTGCAATGGAATTGTGGACTTGAACCTAAAAGAAAGAGGCTCAAGGAGCAAGATTTTTTTGAGAATAATTCTCAGATATCATCTGTCAGTTTCTTGCATGCAAGATCAGTCTCCACTGGGTTGGGTTTGTCCCTCGACAATACCCGTGCATCATCTTCTGGTGATTCTGCTTTGTTATCTCTCATTGGCGATGATATTGAGCATGAGTTGCAGCGACAGGATGCCGAGATGGACAGATTCCTCAGAGTTCAGGTCTTTTCTTGTCTGAAGCGTAATTGTACCTTAAATGCAAAAATGGATTTATTATTGCTTTTTATTTTCCTAAAGTTCTTTCTCTTTGACTCTGTCGGAGTCAATGGTCTTAATGTGGTTCACAGTTGACTCTGTCGGAGTCAATGGTCTTAATGTGGTTCACAGTAGGTGTAGCTGTTCTAATTGGTGTTTTCGCAAGCTTTACTTTACTGTTGTTGATTGTAATGCATCGAATAATTAACTTTAACCTAGTCGATGTGATACTGAGTGTTGTCAACATGTCGTAACTACCAAATTCTTGAGCATGGCATACCTCATTGATTAGTAGGGAAAATGTTGCTGACTATACTCAGGTGAACCCTGACAGTCATAAATGAAGTACGGAAGTATGGTAATATTATGTAGTTTTCATTTTTATGGAACTTTGGAATCATGGCTTTCTTTGGTGTCGATCAATGTCAGTTAAGTGGGTATGTGGAATTCATGTTCAATACAATGATATTTTTGAGTCTCCATCACACAGTACTCATCCTACATGGTTAGTATATCGGTTTCTTGTTCTTAGTGTTAGTTTCTTGATCCTGCCGTTATCGAAGACACATACATTATGCATGAAATTTAAGAACGGATATGTTCAGAAGTAAAATGTCATGGTCAAGGTCGTCCATAGCTTTTGTCTAAGACATAAGTGCACAAGAAGGCCCACACTTTTGATATTGCTTTTTGTTTAGACTCTTAGTGTCAATTCAGAAACTCTGAAACAACAAAAAAATTCGCTTTTGTTTTCGCCTTTTTATTGGGAATCTGACTGGTTGCTCTTTTACTGTTATTCAATTACTGATTTCTGATAGGTTGATCAATTGCGGCAAAATATCTTAGAGAAGGTTCAGGGTAACCAAGTTCAGACTATCTCACTGATGGAAGAGAAAGTTCTTCAAAAACTTCATGAAAAAGAAGCAGAGATTGAAAACATCAACAAGAAGAATGCAGAACTTGAAGAGCGAATGGAACAGCTGTCTGTAGAAGCAGGAGTTTGGCAGCAACGGGCAAGATTCAATGAAAACATGATTAATGCCCTCAAATTTAACCTTCAACACGTCTATGCTCAAAGCAGAGATAGTAAAGAAGGATGTGGCGACAGTGAGGTGGATGACACGGCTTCATGTTGTAATGGCCGAGCCAATGATTTTCACCTGCTTTGCAAGGGCAATAATGACATGAAAGTGTTAACGACTTGTAAGTTTTGCAGAGTCAAAGAAGTCTGCATGCTTCTATTACCATGTAAGCATCTCTGCCTGTGTAAAGACTGCGAAAGTAAGCTTAGCTTTTGTCCCCTGTGTCAGTCCTCCAAATATTTTGGAATCGAAGTCTATATGTAGTGCTAGATATATGACAGCTCTAATGGTATATCGAAGTTATATACATTTATTGATGTCATTTTGATGGTATTGCTTGTATATTTACTAGTTTCTTTTACTTCATGCGTGTCGAAATTAGTATTGTTATCTTGCTTACTTTAGATTCTAATAATCTGCTTCGATAAAGAAACCCTCTAATAGATGTCATGGCATTTCCTACTCTTTTATGTTCGGCTCTGGAAACCTTGGGCTCTAGAATGCACGGATATCTTCGTGGCTGAAATTTCAGGTCTGAATGTGAAACTCACTATCGGGCGCTCCACCTGATGATTGGAGAGAAGCGAAAAGTAGTTGAAAACTAAACTCATTAAAGATATAACACTTCCTTGGTTTTATCGTTGAGATATTGATGAAGCTGTGTCTTATTATGTGCAGTACCCCAAGGTTACTTCTTAATAGTCCAGGTGCTAGACATCATACATTGAAAGAATTGGTCAATATGTAGTCTAATGCTAGAAATGCACATAAAAAATGGGGATGTGGCACTTAGAATCGAGAAGGTAAATCCTACACTCGAACTCACAAAGAAATTTGACATGCAAAATCTTTAATTCGATAATACTATGTGCACACAAGATTGGTGTATTGGGGTACAGAAGAATCTTTTTTTC
Source organism: Erythroxylum orinocense (assembly GCA_025531955.1). NCBI lineage: Eukaryota > Viridiplantae > Streptophyta > Magnoliopsida > Malpighiales > Erythroxylaceae > Erythroxylum > Erythroxylum orinocense. The sequence continues at coordinate 2,744,720 of JANZLX010000002.1, read as the reverse complement.
TTTACAGTTCTATAGAAGGCTTTACAAAGTCAATCCAAATATTCCTTCTATTCTATGAAATTAGTTGTCTAAGTGTTCCCTTCCCATTTGTTTGGAAATTGCTTGTTCATAGATCAAGGATGTTTCTCGCAGTTCGGGACATGCTAACCTGATTGATTCATCCCCTTCATGCATTATATAGTTGTATTTGTACGAACTTGGTAATATAAACTGCTTATTTAGGTCTTGCCAGATAAATGAAGTTGTAGAATTCGAACAATATAGAAGTTCTCAGTTTTATTTGACATGGAATGTTATCTATTGCATATCCATAGCTTCCTGGTCAATCGGAGAAAGTGTGGAAGTAAGCACCGCAATGCTCGTGCTTCAGTGATGCTACTCGACCCAATGAGAGCACCAATGGGACACATCGGTGGTTAACTGGTCTAGGTCTAATGTAGGGTGAGAATGGCCTGGCTCTGGATCCACTAACAATACTGGAGTAGTTCAGTTGTGTTTGAACCAATAACAGAATCTCCCAAGGCAAACACAAGACGTCATTTACCACATTTTGGAAAGGGTAATTGCTAGACTTAATATGTTTTTTAATTTGGAGCCATACTAGGAAACCTCAAACTTAGCTAAGAAGGCATGCAAATATAATAATCATAAATCTTCAACTTTTATCTGATAATTTAATAAAATAGCAATGTAGAAGCCTTGGGAAGCAACACTTTTTTGTTTGGGCATGTATTGGACAATAGTGGAGGAGAGTTATGCTTTAGGTTGATGAACTTTAATTTCTTTAATCATGCCGTAGAAAGTGATGACAAAGAGGAAAGTGAATATGCTTCAACCCATGATGATAACTATCTGCTCTCTACTATAATTACTACTATAATTACCATTATTGCTTTGCTCCACTTCCACCGCAAAATCTCCCCTTCCTTTCCCCTTTCCTCTACTCTCTGATCTCACTCTCTTTTCATACAAGATTTTTGTACGTTTAGATTTTGGAAATTTACTTTCAAAATTCTTATGGAAGTTCAGTGCTTCTTTTACTAGGGAGTCCAATCATGCTACCCTTCTCCTTATTCCCCATAAGGCTGTATTTTTTCTCTCCACTCGCGCTTTTTCCATCTTTCACTCTGTTGGAGCATATGGGGCATCATATCTCTGTTGGCTTACTTCCACTTTGTATCTCTTTTCGGCCTTCTTTTTCCAATCACTACTGTGCCCTTCATGAGCTAGATCATTTTCTTTTTCTTTTTGGGTCTCCATTATCTATTCCTCCGTCCATGTGTCAAAAGTTATTCCATTTGTGAAATCTGAAACATGCATCTTGTATACCCCACTTCCAAAATTTTAAACTGCATACTATAATAAGTTTAATTATATATGAATTCTTTATTTTTATGATTTTATTCACATTTTTATAATTATCGAAATAACTCATAATTTGTATAATTTAAAATCTTGTTCACATTGAAAACAACTTATTCGTAAGAGAATTGATTAATGATCATGACTTTAGGGCTAATGGATATGCAAAATGTTTTGTTTACAAAGGTTGTTGAGTCTATGTACCTAATCATTTCTTCTTTTCCAAATGATATAAGAAATCAGTATTCTGGCTGAATAGGGAAATGTTGCTCTCCTTTCCAATACTTTAACACATTATTACTCCAACAATGGAAGTTCCATAGCCTCCAAGATTCGAAGATATAGGAGTGCACTTTCTGTATTTAATAATGAAAGCTGAGAAAGCTAAGAGTAAGGTTCATGACCTTGTTTTCACTTTTCATAACAGTGGACCAAGCAAACAAAGGAAACCCCCTCTTAAATCAATTTCTTAATTTAGTTCAGATTATCTACCGTCATATACTTATGCTCTTATATTAACTACGATTCTGCGGGTACAGTTTGACGGAGCACTGTTTAGGCATTGAAATTACTCTAACCCATTTTCTTAATCCTGTAGCTTGATTCATTTTGGAATGCTATACCTGACATAAATTATTGTTCGTCAACCTTTAACTTCACATTACAACGTAAGATGAGTGTAATTACACTTTTGGTGTGCTTTAATAGAACCTAATAGTCAACAACTTGGCGCGGATGAAAATGGATTAGCGATCAAATTAAGGGGACCATTCTTTCTGTGCACTGGTTGAGTGATCGATATCAGATAATTTATAAAGCTTTTTGATTGACATGATTGACCAGCCAAAAAGGGTTTTCTTAGTGGATTATTAGGTGGCAATAATATCAATATGATTATAGCGAATATAAGGGGTATCTCTACTCTCTACAGTGTCCTTTCTCTTGGATCAGACCCAACATTGCAAATGATTTGAAGGTATCTGCATTTCCCCAGGAAATAAGGGAATTGGTCGCCAATGAACCAATGAAGGGTAAAAACTTTCACTGGTTTTTGGTGAACTCTTCATTACTATCTTACTGTTATAAGCCCTATTGTGATTCTGAGTAAATGAATACAAGGTGGGTCTTCATATATATGCATGAAATGATGATGAAGATGATGGGGGGACCCAACAGAGGCTTTTGATCATCACAGAGGAATCCCTTGGATTGAGGAGAAGCAGTGGCAGTACTAGCAGCCTTGAAATATTGTGGGACCCTACTTGTTCTTCTTGAAGAGAATTTTGGGGTTAAAACAACCTTTTCTTCTTTAACGCTCATCAGGCACATACACACACAGAGAGTATAAAAAGAAGAGAAGTGATGGATGAGAAAAAGAGAATGTGATGTGCATGTGATCCAACAGCCTTTATGTTCCCATCTTCTAACCCCAATATAATGAAAGTAAAACCACACCTCAATCTTCTTCTTCTTGTGTTGTCTTTTTTGACATTCGGTGTCTAAATTGCTTTTTGGGTTAATGATGTTTAGGTCGTACATAGATGTTATACTTATTGTTATCTTACTAAAAAAAAAACACTACTTATTTTCGGGCCCATTTTCTTTTAAACATGACAGTGTCTGCCAAAGAACTGATACTGATATAAATTTTGATCATTCCTCACCACCGACTAAAAGCATGTCATTAGTGGAATCACTAGGGTCCAGTAGTATCCATCGCGCTTTTATGCATGTGTTGGATAGCTACTTCCATGTAGAATATACCCTTTTCTTATATATATGATCAGACCTGTTACTCTACGTAGAAGTCGATGTCGACGACTTTAGTGAAGATGAAGAAGAACAGACAAACAGAAAAGGAGAATTGAAAAGAATGCAGGGAAAAAGGAGAAAGATAAGTAAAGAGATCTCTTGTTGTTAGCTCCTTTTAATGCAACTCTAAAGCTAAAGCGTGTTAAAATGAGTTTGCTTTTATTGATTAGTAAACTATATAGTACTACGCCATGCAAGTCTTGGAACAAAGTTCCCTTCTTTTTGATTTTGTGTTTCAAATGCAAATACCCTTTTGATCATATGCCCTAATAAACACATTCTTTCGGAAAGGATTGCTTTTTAAAGTCCTTTTCTTTTTCTTCCAAGGAAAAAGAGCTTTTGCATGGAAATCAAATCCACACTATTCTATATATATTATTTTCATTGATTTGTCCAATCAATCAATATATATCATCTTCTTTCTTTAATGCCTTTGGATCATTTGATTAGTGCAGAATTTAACATCAATCTATACCATCTAAAGCCATGCATGATTGCTCTAAAGTTCATGTATGCATTGAATCTCTTTGAACCAACTGTGTCTTTGAGGGAATAGAAGAATGTTCATGACTCTATGAGACAAACCCTTTCATTGGAATTATGAAATTCGATGGACCAATCATCCAATTCTTACCTAATAATGACAGTTTTTATCACCAACCAAAACCATATAATGATGAAATTTTAATTTGACATGATCCAAATGGTCTGAAGTTAATAAATTAAGATTAAATTAATTGAGTTTTAGGTAAAGTTCAATTTAAAAAAATTCAACTTAAAATTCGAATTTATACATTAAAACAATATTCCTCGTACCATCTGTAAAAACAAATTAAATTGAACTCAATCATACCTAATCTAATCAATTAGCATCTGGACATAGAATTAGGTAAGATCTCCTACTCCTTTAGATCAGTAATTAGGAGACACGACTAATAGAAATAGCAAGTTTTTTGTTGTTCAAGAGTCTCAATCGTACGTTGATCTTTGAAAATTTGGGGTTGATGTCTAGGAAAAAGAAACAGGTGGTGAAAATTTCTGGTTGAAAACGCTGCATCGAGAAAGGATGTAACTTAAAGGTGAAAGTAGAGATATAAATAAAGCAATTAGGTGGTACTTTAGTCAGGCACGGTAGTGACGAATCAAGGAATTCCAAACTAATCAGCCACATTAGGAATTGACCTCACCTGGTTAACAGTTAGTAACAGTTAACTTTAGAGGTTTGAACATCTTTCAACATGAGTTTTTTCTAAAACTAAGTAGGAATTCGAGAAAAGGGAGCTCTCAGTTCATTTAAATTTCTAGTTTAACAATAACACCCTCACTGATTAGGCGTTGAAATTCTAGTTGTGAAGCACTTGCAGCTTGCACGTTTCCCAAAATCAAAGGGGTCTATTTGGTCAAGGTTAGTCCAAGACATGTATAGAGGAAAGACTTTTTTATTTTTTGAAAAAGACGTACCACAGTCATTACCTTTTTAACGAGTGTGTTTGGTAAATCTTTCATAGTTTGTAAATTATATCAATCAGATACTTTATACTAAATAAATTAAGTAGAATAAGCTTAATTAATAGAATGTAAGTAAAAAAAATCGAACATAAAATTTTTTAACCTTATATTCTTCCATTCTACCAACTCAACTACCCGTAAAAAACGTATAAAGAAAAACGTTTTCTTTAGATGGGTGGATGCTTATATAACATGGGTAATACAAACAGCATATCTGAATCTTTATAAATTATAACTACATCAAAATAATAAAAAAATTATATGTTAATTTTTAAATCTTTAATATGTTATATAATAATTTAATATCCATTATTATAGGGATGATAATTTTTGGCCTATAGTCTTAAATTTAATTATTTTTAATAAGTCAGACGTAGGTTCAGACTGACTAAAAACTCAATTATTTTAAGCAATGTAATATAATTTTATTTAAAAAGTTAAGTCTAAGATAAATTTAAATTTAGATAGCTCAAACCTGGATCTAATTAAATAAATGATATTTTATATTTTTAATTTTTAACAAAAACAATCCAACATTAATATTGATGACTTGCATAGCTACATCATATTATTATTTTTGCCACTTAATTGTCAAATATTATATTTGTTTCATGTATAATTATTTCAAGATTTTAATATTTTTAATTTATTAAATAATAAAATTTAATATAAAGTAGTTACGTGACAAACAAGCAATGTCGTGTCAAAAATTGAAAGTTTAAATATTTTAACGCTATTATTTAAAGTTTAAGTTAGTACTATAAAATTGAATAAAATTATTTTTTATAGTTAGCCTATTACTTTATCAATACTGCTACAATAACAACACTCGATATAAATCTTACTGATACGTGAGGCTTGGAACCTTACTCTTAACTAGTGTAAAAGATGTTTTCATATCATTAATTTATCAATACATAGTAAATTTAAAACTTTATTCAAAGTTCAAAAATATTGAAAATGTTTCAATATAACTAATCAGAGTAGCAAATGTTAGGACTGGTTAGGTCGGCAATGCTAGACCTAGACTCAAGTCCACGAGTCCACAGCTCATTTGCAGGTGGTAACCTCCCATGCATACGTAAAGACCTAAACTTAGCATCTATTCCTTATATAAGATACTACTTTGTCATAATACAGGTAAGAGATTAAAACCCAGTTGTTTTCTATTTCACTAGCCGCCAAAACTTTCACAAAAGACTAACTTGAGCGTCGAAGGGGCCAACCAGAAATCAACCATCGGTGAGCCTTATATTGTTTTGCAGGTATTTTTCAGCCAAGACCATCGAACTCATGGATCCAAACAATGACGTCCCGCCCCATCAAGATCAGACAGA
>JANZLX010000002.1:2719978-2730838 GCA_025531955.1 Erythroxylum orinocense | reverse complement strand
ATAATAACAACAACAACAACATTATTGGTATTAATACAGAAACCCAAATTACAAACCAAACATCATTTTTTATACCCATTCCTATTCTCATTTCCTTCTACTATTATACCCATACCCATTCTCAAACCCGTGTTCAAACCAAACGCCCCCTTAATTTTATTAGATATATATATATATATATATATAAGGGAGTAAATGAAAGTGGGTTTGCTTTCATAAGACATCTTTTTTTTTTCCTACAAAGTGTCTACTAGGTCGAAGCCGATGACTAATCCCTTTTATTGCGTGATACATCTCAAATGGGAGCCACAGTTGGCCTAGGAATTTGCTGCATTCCCAAGAGCAAAGATCAAACCCAAAACCTCTTGGTTAAGCGATGAAAGTATGCGCCACCTAAGTCAATCCATTGGATTTTTCGATAAGGCATATAAAAGTGGATATGGATCGTCTGTAGCTAGCATAGGGGCCTTTTGAATGAAGGAAAGGAAGGAAGTGCGTGACTTTTGTTTCGTTTAAAAGAAGTGAAGAGAGAGAGAAACTGCGTTTCAGTCTACTGATCATTGTCCACTTTGTCGACATTTCTTCAAGCGGCTTTTTGTAGACATCTTTATTCACATTTATACGATTCGTCTGCAAGTTTAATGGATTCTGTTTGTTTTAAACGCTTCGTCTCGAGGCTGCTTTCTGCATGTAGGACACTGGAAAATTGGTAGTTTAATGTGGATGAACATGCTAGTAGATCAAAGATCTATACTGCTGCTCGTATGACTAATTGAACGTTCCACCAGGTTTTGAATAGCAAGTCTGCTCCCGTGTTGGTAATTTTGTAAAGACATATTACCAACTAGAAATTCTCGATATGAGACTAGTGAAGGACATATGAGTGGAAAGGATTAACAAACTTAATACTTTAATGTTTTGAATTAAAGTGTATTGTTAAAGTTTATAAGTATGTTCCCTCGTTAAGTCTATGATAAAGATCTCTCGTAAAAGTGGGTTTCCTAAATTCTACATGAATTATACATCTATCCTATTATAGTTTGTTGTATAAAATATATGCTTTCTTATTCAATGAATAAACTAAATTGAATAATTAATAAAAGAAATTGAATAATTGGGATTGCTTTCTTTAAATTTTACTAATGTAATTTACATTCAATTAAATGAATCATTAGGTCAAATTAGACAAGATTTTATACAAAGCTTTTGTTATTTAGGGATTTGGGCCTTAAGCAGACCTTGCGATCAAAGCCCAGTAAAATAGCTCAAAGGTGCAAAAAGTCGAGACTTGTAAACTCCGACATTTTTCAAACGACATCGTTTAGTGTTGTATTCATCATTCCCTGGACGACATCGTATTAGTATAAGCTGCATTTCCTTAAACCCTAACAAAACCATATTGTTCAACCGCTTAACAGAACTTCAAAGCTCGCTGAACGCACCGTTCCAATATGGAAGAAGAATTCGTGATAGCGTCGTCGTCGGTCGATGCCGGAATAGGCTGCTGGAACCTCCAGACTGGCGCTGAAAACCTTCGGTATAAAACCTGCGCGTCCCCTCCTCACGGCCTCACTGCCGTCGGTCATCGGTTCCTGGCCTCCTCTCAGCTCCGGGATCCCCATGCCACGTCAGGCTCAATTCTGTACTGGTCTTGGTCTAAGGTAAGCCTTTTTAATAATGTAAACTGTTTGATGAAATTCCTATGTAAAAGCTGAAACTTTTTTGCCCTTCTCTATTCTTAGCCTCAAGTGGAGGTTAAGAGCTTTCCGGAGGAGCCTATCAAGCCTCTTGTAGCTAACAGTGAAGGGACTTATATTGTTGGAGGTGGTGTTTCTGGGAATATTTACTTTTGGGAGGTAATTATTCTTTCTTTCTGAGAATGTTGAACTAGTTTGAATCTGTTTGGTAACTTTGTTCTTTGTATTAAAATGGGTGTTTCTTTATTGGGTTTAGGTTGCGACTGGTAGATTGCTTAAGAAATGGCGTGCCCATTATAGGAGTGTTACGTGCTTGAATTTCACTGAAGATAACTCGCTTCTGGTTTCTGGGTCAGAGGATGGAGCTGTCAGAGTTTGGTCTCTTTTCATGTACTTCCGTTGCTCTATGCCCCCATTTTCTTTTCTCTTTCGTGCAATTTGCCTGAGATGATGATCATCGTTAGCTAATTAACATTTTCATGAGCGTCAGGATATTTGACGATAACCAAAAGGAGCAGGCAAGCCAACTTTATGAGCATAGCTTTTCAGAACATACGTTACGTGTTACTGATATAGTCACAGGTTATGGTGGAGGCAACGCAATAATAGTTTCGGCCTCTGAGGATCGAACGTGTAAGGTCTGATTTCCTTTGCACTTTACCGCAGTTTTCTTTCTTATGTAAATTTGGTATGATTTGCCGTCATAGTGTTTTCAATTAAGTCATTTACTGTCATGATATCATGTAGGCATTGAACTTTCTCAAATAACTCAGAATGTTCTTCTTTTTATCATTTTGCATCATAAATCATTCTATTTTATTTTTAAATTCACATTTATGCCACAGGTATGGAGCTTATCTAAGGGCGTATTGTTGAGAAATATCGTGTTTCCCTCAGTAATTGATACAATTGCATTGGATCCTGGTGAAAATGTCTTCTATGCTGGAAGTAGAGATGGAAAAATATATATTGCTGCACTTAACGCTGATAGTTCCTGTAGCAATAGCCATTGGTTACACATTATTGGTTCACTACCAAGTCACAGGTTTGTACAATTTCCATCTAATGCTATTATAAATGCTGAATGAACCATATAAAGCCCTTTTCTTCCTTAGATGCTTGCTGATTGGTTGAAATATGGGGTGATCAGATCTATTGCATTAGATTGTGCTATTGAAGTCTTTAAAACGTGGGCAATTAAATATAATTTTCTTTTGCAAGTGAAGGGGGGTTTACTGGAGACTAAAGGTACATATATACCAAATCATTCTATATAGAGCAATCAAGACAAAGATAGGTGATATATCAATGAAATAGCATGCTAAAAATTTTGTTATCTTCCAAGGATGCCCATGCTTCAAGTTGCTTTGACTGGTTTTAAACTACGAAGCTAGGATAGCAAGAATATGAAATTGGGGAAGTTGCATTGTTGAAAGCTGGTGTTCTAGAGCTGAGAGAATTGCTAAGGGGCTAGATTCTGCTATTTACTTCTTTCAAATGACAAATGGAAGGTTTTTGTTGTGGTTTTGCTCTCCGATGCTACAATCTGGTGTTACAATTAAATATCGGAATATCCTAGAAATCGAGTTGTTGGGGTTGATTGTTCTTATGGGTCACTCTTATGTTTATGGGACTATGTGGTGTACGGCCTCTAAAATGAAAGGTAGAATTACTTTATTTATATAATCGATTGACAAGGGTCCTGCATGATTCAGATATAACACACATTGGAAAGTTTCTCTACCTTTACTGATAGCTGACTTTTCTTTTAACAGTAAGGCTGTCACATGCTTAACATATAGTGCGACTGGAAATTTACTGCTCTCTGGATCAGAGGACGGCACGGTTCGTGTTTGGGACCTCAAAACACATAACACCATTCACATATTCAAACATGCAAAAGGTTCTATTTAAAATTCCAGGAATCGTTGTCTTATTTTCTGACTCATTGCTCAATCACATTTAATCATTCTCAGCACCTGTCCTTTCTCAATCCAGCTATTGTACCATGCTGTGTTATTTATGTAGAAGCTCGTATATGCACATAAAGAGGAAATAAATACCAGTATCCATCTCCTGATTCCTTATTTAACATGTATTTCAGGCCCTGTGAACAATATTTATGTTGTCAAACGGCCCCTTTATCCAAATTCTCGCTTGTCATTAGGCTTTCAGGCTTCCTCAAGAAGGCGTGGATCACTTTTACCACCCCCACTGGATAAGTATGTGAAATTAGCAGCAGAAAATGTCGGCACTAACACCGTTATCAGTCTCCAGGCTTCTTTCTTTAATCATGTTGATGCTCCATACCTCAGCTCTGAATTGATTGATAAGCAGATCAAAGAACTTCAGGTTCTCAATTTCTCTGCGGAGCTTATGAATGTTAATGGTTTGGCAATAAGAAAAAGTTCACAATTAAATTATACCTACTTATGCTTCCATGAATGGGGACTCTGAGATTAAATATGTGCCATGTCCTACTGTAATAGAAACCATGTTGGGTGTTTTGGGTATTTGTGAATAAGTTCCAGTTTTTATAATAACATTAATACAGCTATGTATGCAGCTTATATTAGATGCCTTTTAGCTTCATTAAGTGTCTATTCTGGTATCATGCCTTTTAGCTTCATTAAGTGTCTATTCTGGTATCAATCAGTTCACTTTGAACATTTTCATTTTCCCCCTGCCCCAAAACCTCATCATTTGCTGACATTTAATTTTTCCTTATTTCCAGCAACAAGGCTCCTCTGCTGCAGCCGAAATGGAGTTGGAGAGACTAAAGGCCGATAATGCTCGCTCAATGCAAATGCTTCAGAGGTGGAAGAAAATGTTTGATAACTTGCACGAGTTTTGTGTAGATGAGATATTGAATGGAGATAACGTGGGAAGTACCAATCAAACCTAAAATCTATGCTCATTTTTGTATAATTGCTTCAAGAAGCCGTTACTATGCTGGAAGAAGTTTGCTGCCATTTCTTGCAAGCAAGGTCGCGATTCTGGTGGCCGAAATCATAGACTTCAGGAGATTTTGCAGCCTTTTTAACATGTCAGTCTATGATCGAACCACACTTCCTTAAGACTTAGTGACCTGTACACAGAATATCTTATGATGGGAAATTGCCTAGAGTTGTTTGTATGGAGCGAACTACTTGTCCCATCTCTGATCCTTAGAAAAATTTTGCTGGAAATGTCTTCAAGTAGTTAGCATTTTTCTGAAAAAAGATTAGGAGGAAATTATAGATCACGGTATTGTATTTTGAGGATGATTCTCATATAATTTAAGCTTGATTGCCCACAAGTAAGAAATGCCATTATTGAATGGACGACCTATTATTCCACGTGTTACCTAAAAACTGGGAGCTGCTTGTGAGAAACTTCACGTGTTCATCCCTTCTGAGCACCGAAATCCTTCACTGACATTATTATTTTTATCTTAATAATAAGCAACGGAAGGCAAAAACTGGGTTGTGAGGTCAGTGTTAAATTCATGACCCAAGCCCCACCAGCAAAATCAATGATATTATTATCCTGCAATTACTGTCTGCTCCGACCTAACTCTCTATCTACACGCTTGCCTTCATGGACTGTCGTGTCTAGGTGAAAATGTTTTCACCCAAAGTTAGGGTTAAAAAATCCGAAACCAGCACCCAAGATTGATTTAAACTGTCTGATTTTAGCAATCTGGCAAAGAGAAAACGATCCCAAATTGTTGAATATCATGGAGAATGTGAAAGATGAGGAAATTGGGTCCATCTCTTTCTTGTCCTCTTTACAATGCAACTGAATATTATTATTATTAACGTCAGAATTTTCTTCTCTGAGCCCTCAGCCCTGCCTGCAATTCACGGTGGAGAAAGTGGAACAAACAAGAATAATTATAATTTGTCCTATTGGGTATTATTTAAAGCTTTTTTTTTAATAAAAAATGGGATACGGCGAAGAGAAGATAAGGTGGTACAAGTGTGATAATGCAAAGTAAAAGAAAGCAGAAACCAAACCAACCCAACAACTAGATCTCTCTCCCATGGGTTCTTTTTATCCAATCGAACCTCTTCTTGCAGATAACATGTCTCTTTATTCGTGTCTTGTCTGATGAAAGAGGCTGGACGGTGGAGGGTGCGAGAGGATTTTCTTTTTATTGAATAGGAAAAAACGCACCAAAAGAAAAAATAAATCAAAACGCTCTCTACTCAACTGGCTAAGATGTTCATGCTGCAAAAAAAATTCGCATACGTGAAAGAGATGAAGACCCTTCTCCTCCCTCACTTGTTCGACGACACACTATTTAAGCAACGTACTGGGTTTCAAATAGAAGAATGATCTCGGACATTATCTTAGAGTGTCACTTCTGCATGAAAGAGTGAGCAAAAGAACCTATCAATGCATCCTTGATAAGGTTCACCAACGCTTATCAAATTGAACAACTATCCTTTTATCTTTTGCAGGACGAATCATATTGATTCAATCAGTCATAGCGACCCTTCCCAGTTATACAATGCAGACAGTCCGACTGCTCCATAGTCTTTATGATGAGCTGGAGAAGTTAATACAATAATTTATGTGGGGCTCGTCTAATAGCAAATAGAGGATTCACTTAGTTAACTGGGAGAAAGTTTTCAAATCGAAAGAGATGGGGGGTCTTGGCATTTGGAAAATTCGTGAAACCAATGATGCCTTCTTAGCGAAATTAGGATGAACACTGATTGCCAAGCCTAATGCATTATGGGCAAAAGTTCTCTCTACGAAATATAACTTTGATGTCAACAATCTCCCCACCTCTTTTGTTGCAACCGGCGGATTAATGATTTGGAAGAGCATAAAGGCTACATGGCACCTAGTTCTCCAGGGCATGAAATGGATGATCGGTGATGGCATTAGGACTCGATTTTGGATAGAACCTTGGGTCGAGGGAGTGGGACTTCTTATTACCCATACAACAACCCCAATCCCTGATTCAACTATTAACCTCAATGTCCAACACTTTGTGGACATTAACGATATTTGGAATTAGGACACTTTTCAAATTTGTCTCTCGACGTCGATTTGCATGTCAATAGCAGGTACTTTCCCCCTAGCCCTACCTAGGGCAGGATAAGTTGATCTGGGGAATATCCACACTAGACAATTCACTGTAGCTTCCACCTATTCCATGATCATGGATCACAAAGATGCCTCACCTAATGGAATTTGGAAGGCAATTTGGCAGTGGAAGGGCCCTCAACGCATTCGCTACTTCTTTTGGCTCCTCGCACAAGATTGATTACTCACTAACCAACAACGCATTCGTAAGAAATTCACTACGGACGGAGCATATTATCACTGTTAACTCTAAGAATCCTCGTTGCATGCAGTGCGTGATTGCGTCAGCACGCCACATGTGGAACACATTCCCTCCACAACTCGTTTCTTGTGACTTTTTCGCTATAACGACGCAGGAGTGCCTCATTAGCAATCTCCAACATCACCGACGAGTACTTAGGCATTATTGGTCAATTCTTTTTTGTACTACTTGTTGGTTCCTATGGAAATGGAGAAATATGACCCTCTTTGATGAACACTTTAATTGGTCGTCCTCACCAGTTTATCTCATTTTGTCTTATGCAGATCAGATTCACAAGGCAGTCGTTTGGCAAAGCAGAGCTGATATCGACTATTGCCCTCGACACGAGCAACTTATCAGCTGGTGCAAACCTCTTATTGGGGGGTCAAATTAAACACGGATGGCGCATGTAAACGTTCCTTGTTCTCAGCCACAGCAAGTGGCCTTATACGTGATAGTGCAGGCAATTGGCTTGGAGGCTTCATCCAGAATCTCGGCTGGTGCTCATCAGTGCCTGCGGAACTCTGGGGGGGTGTTTATCGGGCTCACGCTCGCGTGGAATCTGGGTTATCGTCGGATCGAACTTGAAGTGGATTCTATAGCGGTGATCGATATCCTGTCTTCCTCAGCTAGCCGATTAATGGCTCTCAATTCCATAGTCATGGGTATTAATGAACTATTTACTCGGAACTGGACTGTTGTACATCGACATATCTATCGAAAGAGCAACAGATGTGCCGACTGAATCGCTAATTATGCAGGACACTTTGATTTAGGAATCACTTATTTTGATACTACACTCATTAGGTGCCACTTGATCCTTTTAGAGGATATGTCAGAGGTTTGATTCCCTAAACTAGTCGTGTAATATATTTCGTTATCTTTCCTTTTAAATAAAAAAGGGGTTTTTTTCTTTTTTCTGTTTTTCACAATATGTTCCCATTCAAGACTACTAATTGTAATTTCACATCATTAATTTTTCATTTTCACATTCATTTACTTTTTATTATTCAATTTACTTTAATAACTCTCGTTAAAATCGATTAGTTCGATTTTTGTAAATTAATAAATTCTTATTTACTAAAATAAATCAATTAATTTTCATAACAATCTCTTTTTTCAATTAATTTCAAATATTTTGATAAATGAGAACAATATATTTCGATCATATTTTAAATTCTTTATTTTATTTAATCTTTAGCCGGTTTTATCAAATTTTGCAAATTAAGCACGTCAAAAAATATACCGACAAATATAATCATATATTCCAAAGAGAATCCTAAACAACAAAAATAACATTATACTATTTCAAAAAATTAAGTTTACCTTGTTTCGCTAATCATGTTAAATAGAATTTCCTTATCGTGAAATATACTTAAAGTGAATAAATTATTGTATAAGCTAATATTTAAAAAACTGAACCGGTTTGATTTATTTAATAGTAAAAATTTGGAATTACCTAATTTTTCAACTCATTTTTTAGTTTAATAAATGTTATTAAAATCGATTAGTTATTAATTAAGCGATCAGTTTTTTATAAAATAATTAAAATTTTTTAATTAAAATATAAATTTTTGACCAGTTGGGATAACTATTTAATCTTTTTTAATTATTTAATTTTATACAATTTTTAATAAAGTTTTAATACTAGTTAAACCATTTAAATTTAAACCTTTTATTTTATTAATTTTATTTTTGATTTGATTTTTAAAACATTAATATAAAATCATATCACCTTTCCGTGCGGTATATTATTATACGTGTATGAATCGCATAAAACCTAAAAATTTTAGTCGTCGGATAATTTTATGTAGGACCTTAAATTTCCGTCGTGTCTTAATTGCTAAGAATCGACGATGTCATTCTCGATTGCCCTAAATGTCAAACAACACTCTTCGTAGACCCTAGTGTCTCCTTATCAACATCTGCATCGTATCATTATATGCTTAGTGGGGTCCAAAATGTTGGGATCTAATTGTCAATATTTTACACGAAAAAAAAGTTGTGTAATAATACATAATAGAGTATAAAAAGAAAGAAAGAAACATTGTTCTGATGAGCCTTCCTGACTTTAAAGCTACAAGCGTCAAGACCACTGCCATTATTCGAGGAAGCAGTAATTTTTGCTGTCCCTGACTTGTCAACGGAAAACAAAGTAAACGAGAGGGTAAGTAATAATGATGAAAACAAGAACAAGGTTACACAATTAGCCCTCCTTTGGATTCAACTTGTACCAATAAGATTTTTGTTAGTAGAGTTTTTTCTGTATATCTTTTTTTAATTTTTTTCTAAAAAATTAGTTAATTATTTGGCTGTCATTAAAAATTTTATTTTTAAAGAGCTTCATACATTATACTGTTTAGCAATATAAAATAAATATTTTTAATTTTAATTATATTTTATTTTGTAATAAAAATTATTTATGCATATAAATATTTTATAAAGTATATTAAACAATATTCAAAGCACAATATATTAATTATTATATAATTTTAAACCATGTAAAATATAAATGAAAATATATCCAACCAAATATTTTATATAAACTATAACATAAGTAAAAATAATATCAAAAATAAATATAAAATATAAAAAAGCTAAATAATATTATATAAATCTCAATATAAGTATTCAAGTTGAGTAAATAGTTAAATACATAATAAATTATACATTTTATTGTAATTGAGAAGATATGTTTGCAAGATAAACGTGAAGATGAGTTTGTAAGTATTATGAGAATTATGTGTAAAACATAAGGAGAAAATAGACTAAAAAATAAACTCATTAATTAATCTAAAAAATCTACCTAAAAATGTCATTTGAGAGCTTTTTTAGGAGCTCTAAATTTGAAATTCTTAAAAAGTTGTATTTTAGCTGCCAAAAAATTTATATCTATCAAAGAAGTATTTTTTTATTTTACAGTCAAACAGTCATTTTTCTTAAAAAAAGGCTTTTGTGGCGAAAAAAGTGCTTATTAACTTCCAAAAAGCTCTTGAATTTATTAATTGGGATCACAAAAAATATCTCTAATACATAAGGATAAGATTGCGTACTATCGAACTTCTTCAAACTTTGCTAAGTATTGATGATATCAATGAATTAAAAAAAAGTCATATCAAACTCAAGTTTATTAAATCTCAAATGAGATTAAGATTTGGATAATCAAATTGAATTATTTTAAAAAATAATGATGGTTTAATTGAATTTGATCTTGTAAACAAGAATTAATATAAGCCTATTTGATTTATGTTTATCTCTATTAATAATTATAAAGTTGATTTAACATAAAGAAGCAATCTTAGGAGACATAAATGAATTTAACTAACAAAGTGGAGGAACTTATCTGATAGAATGTGGAATACCAGAAAACCAAGATGGAGGAATTTTATGTTTAGTTTTCTACCGCTGGTTAGTTGATGACTCCGGCCAGTTGTAATATAGTAAAGTTGGGACGTGAAGCAGGTTTTGTAGCAGAACCTGATCCTTCTCGAAAGGCGTTCCCATTTGAATTGAAATGACAGGAGATGATGAGGAGTGTTAAATATTAGGGTGTAGGAAAAAAGCAAAGCATATCATGATAATGCAATATGTTATTTATAATATATACATGTGTACATGCAACTATGGTTCTGTTCTGTTCTGGTCACTGGACCATTTAAAGGGGTCTGGTGAGATTTCTGACACCTGTCATGTGAGTGGGGGCTTTAGGGTTTTTCAAAAGAACGGTGAATGTTAAGGGAAAGGTTTGGTGACTTATGCCCTTAACACTAATAAAATCCCACTCAGTTGCATTGCATTATAGATGTATATAATAATTCATGCACCATCAAAAGCACTTATGGC
>JANZLX010000002.1:2701076-2719222 GCA_025531955.1 Erythroxylum orinocense | reverse complement strand
CGCTTCTTTCTTTCACTGCAAATTCTGATAGAACTCTTAGTTACACTCTCTTCTCTTTTATCTTCCCCATCCCTCTGCTGTTTTCTCTTTCAGTTTCAGCTTCAGCTCCTAATAATTTCCTTTTCTCTTACAACAGATAAAAGCACTCTCTTTCCTTTACTTTCTGTTTGGCTCCTTGTTAAAAGGAGAGAGTTGTAAGCTATATATGGAGATTAACCATCCAAAGTCTGCACCGGAAGATCAGGTAGAGATGATGATGATGGATAAGTTCCCGGAGTGCTATGCCTCAGGTGGTGGCTATGGTGATGTTGTTGATCATTTAGCCTCATCTCAGTTTCCTGGTGCAAGTAATAGCTCCATCACTGTCGGTGCTAATGGTGTGCGATATTTTCTCAATAACCGTGGTGTCGGCAGCTCAACTCCATACGTGGACCTTCCTTCTAATATATCATTTGCTAATAATGGCAGCCCAAGTCAACAACAACCACCATCAGCTTTCTTGTCTAGTCCAAACAGTGAAAGATGGAGAACCCTTGAAGAGTTATCAGGTGCAGAGGCTTATTCTTCACCGTCACAAAAGAAGAATTCAATGGCCGCAATGAGGGAGATGATATTTCGGGTCGCCGCTTTGCAGCCAATACACATAGACCCTGAATCGGTTAAGCCACCCAAGAGAAAAAACGTGAAGATTTCCAAGGACCCTCAAAGCGTCGCTGCTCGTCATAGACGAGAGAGGATTAGCGAGAGAATAAGGATTCTTCAAAGACTGGTTCCTGGTGGGACAAAGATGGATACAGCGTCGATGTTAGATGAAGCCATCCACTACGTCAAGTTCTTGAAGACACAAGTGCAGTCACTCGAGAGAGCTCAAGCTAACAACAGACCTACAGGGATTGGATTCCCTGTGGCAATGTCTAGTGGCAGTAATTACCTTCCTTTGGGGAAAACATACCAGCCACCTTCTCAGAACATTCAGTTTCGCCAATATGGAGATGCTTAGCTTGTTCAGAGATAGGTCAACGAGGCTCTTTTAATTTAGTGAACAGAATCAATGTTAACTTGTGAGGCTGTAAAGACTAAAGAATCCAGCTTTATGCATGGATATTATTAGTTTTCTTCTATCTTTAGACCCTATAAACCATGTTTTGTTCATTGTTGCCATTAATAATACTTCTATAACTTTCGACTGCTTCTCAAAGAAACGGCCCCAACCCAAAACGTCACTTTGCAAGAGGACGCAATATTGATTGCTTCAGAGATCTTTTGTCTATGTTCAATCATACATAGATACAGAAGCTGATAATTCCAAGCCTTCAGTTCTGAGTCAATTAGCGACACCTGGGGCAACCATTTTTCAGAGGAACAGATCTCCAAAAGGGAGACAACGAAAAAGCCAACTGGGTTGAATTTTCAGAATCGTCCACTTACATGTACGTGTGAAAACCTAATCGGAGACGACGAAGAGTTGATCGGTTTCATGTGTGACTCCCACTTATCTCCTGGAAACAATGAAAAGGGTCGATGCATGAGAAATGCACGTGAAGCTCTGCAGAGCTGTGGGGTTTCATTTTAACGGGAAAGCTGATGTGGCAAAAATGATGACGTCGCTATCTTCCACCTCCTTCGCACGTGAAACTCAATCCACTTTTCTTATTCATTTACACCTTTTCTGTCCTACGTGTCATTCCACGTCGTTATATATATTACTTCCTTTCCGTTTGATTAGTTTGACTAAGGCCATGAAGCATTCAAGAAGACAATTTGCCTTCACCTAACCTCAACTTTAGTAATAACATAATACTTAATATATATAAATGAATACAACACCTTGTTTGAGTTGTAATTGAATAATTTAAAATATTATAATTAAAATTATATTATAAAATAAATATTAAGGTTCAAAATTTACTTTTGCCAAAAAAAAATATATTAAATTTGAAAATAATACAAACTTTGAACAATCATTTCCATAATGCGCCAACCCATGCTCCTTCGTCAAATCCCCCTAGCTTCTTTAGATCCTTTAGAAAACGTAAGGAAGAGTCAAGTTCTTGTTCATATTAGTACTTCAAAGATTAATATATGTAATTCATGTCAAGAATCCACGTCGGACAAGCTCGAGGGCATTCAACCATTTATAATAATATGCAAACTTTTCTTCTCAAGTTAACTTTTTAGGGTGAGTTAGACCTTTCAACATGATATTAGAGTCCGTTTGTCTCAATAGTTTGGGATAGTGTCCGGTTCTATCTCTTTGCCCAATATATCCAGTAAATGTCCAGCCTGCTTTATGTTGAGAAGAGTGTGTTAAGAATCTCACATTCAACCATTTATAATAGTGTGCAAACCTCTCATCTCAAGCTAGCTTTTGAAAGTGAGTTAAGGCTTTTATCATTATATCAGAGCCTATTTGTCTTGATGGTTTGGGACAATATTTAGTTTTGTCGCCTTGCGCAACATGGCCAGCAAATGTTTAGTCCTACTTTAAACTAAGGGAGGTGTATCAAGAATCTCATATCAAACAAGTGTGAGTGCATTAAGTTATTTATAATAATATGTAAACCTTTTCTCTCAAACTAGCTTTAAGGGTGAGTTAGGCCTTTCAACAATTTATATGCATTCTTGTATCGATATGGACAAAAATTTAGAGATATTAAAAAACATGTTTATGATTTTTAATGATAATTAATTTCATAAATTACTTATTTCAAATTAATTATTTAAAAATTAAGAATTTTATATAAATAAATATTACAAATCTCAAACTTTGGAGAATTTGAAAATTTAAACAAATTTACTTATACTTCAATATTAAATTAGGATTCAATTCAAATAATAGTTAGAACAATTAAAATATAATAATTTTTTTTGTTTTTATAGTTAGATGAATTTATTCCTATGTTAATTTTTTTAAAATAGTTGAATTTATAGTCTTATCTCTAGAATATGTTTTCCATGTTGAGAAAACAAAACCAAAATTATACCTTTCCTTTTTTTGGAAATTAAAGCCAAACCAACAATACACTTGTCTTTCTAAAAGATGGTCATAGAAGGTAACAGAAAGCCATGTGAAACATCCCATCAAGGTCCAAATATGGAGCTATAGAGTTGCGTTCAGAACGATTGGGACGTAGGTGTCTCCTTGTCCTACTACTGGAGGGCATAGACAGATCCTTCAATCCATCCAAGTTCATTGCATTTCCTCATGAACACGTTTAATACTGCAAATAAGATATTACCATATATGGCAAATTTAGGTTTTCGATTCTCATAATTGTCTCCTCTTGTATATGTACAAACTAGAGAAATTCCATTTTCTACTCTTTGTTCTTGAACTTGAATTGTACGGAAGATGAAGTTTTCTAACATTTTTCCTACTTGAATTCTTGTGACTTTATTAATATTGTTAAATTATTTTACACTCTAATAATTAACTTTAACATATTAAAACAATACTCATTATATCATATTAATAATATACTACTAATTACACCTTAAAAATAGTAATAATAATAGCAATATAAATTTGTTTATATATTTAAAATATTAAGGTAAAAATACACCTTTCACCGATATTTAAAAAAGTCATTTTAAAGATTACATCAATATTTAATAAATCTAAATTTCTTCTTAATATTTAGGGTATTATTAGTAATATTTTAAAAACGTTTAAATGTAATAAGGTGATAGTATAAATAAATGTAAATACTAACTTATAATTTTAAAAAAATATTTGTAGCTTTTACTAAATGACATAATACGTACTTGGAATTCAAAAATCCAAATGACACATGAACATCAAAATTCAATTGTTCATATACATATTTGCATAAAACGGTGCTTATGCTCAGAACTTTTTCTGGGAGAATTTGGTCACCAGGATCTTGTTGTCTTGTGTAATCTTAATCGGAGGATTAAATACTTTCCGGTGTCAATGGACGGTAACCTCCCACTGTACATTTCCATTGTCTGCTACAAGTTGCCCGTTCCGGTTAACCTGGTCAGAGGTCTTCTGAACCTTGCATGATTTCATATTAGAAAAGCGCGACATCTGTTTGCATTACACATTTGTTCAACCTTCGAAAGGAGAATAACTTTTCGAAGACATGGCCACTAATATTTGGACCTCTAGACAGCATAGCATGTAAAGCAACCACTCAAAGCCATCTGACGGGTTCCACGGAATGATATGGCCTTGCGAGACGTCCTGGAAATTTGCTGAGCTTGGTTGGTTAGTATAGAGCTTCTCATTTCCTGTGCTCTCTTTTGAGCTGATCTCAGTTTATTCATGATTTTATCCATAGAAGATGATCTCTTCTTTTCCAGCTTCATCTGAAAAGGAAGTTTGGATCTACTTTGTTAATATTGAAGACTAATCCTTACATGCCCTTTTTGTCACTTGTAAGTGAAAGTATTGAGTATATAGAAGGAAAAGTAATTACAGAAGATGGTTGACAAGTAACTGAATATGTACTAAGAATGAGGGGAATTGGGGAAAACGTGTAGGAAGAAAAGAACCTCAAGTTTCCTTATTGCTGCCTCCGCTTTTGCTTTCTGCAGATTCTCCCATGCGGTGATTTTGGCTTCCTCTCGTTTAACCCTGCCAAAGAAGCAATAAGGTGTCAGGAAAATTTG
The DNA here is from genome assembly GCA_025531955.1 of Erythroxylum orinocense. Lineage (NCBI taxonomy): Eukaryota > Viridiplantae > Streptophyta > Magnoliopsida > Malpighiales > Erythroxylaceae > Erythroxylum > Erythroxylum orinocense. Next base: position 2,714,587 of record JANZLX010000002.1, on the reverse strand, counting down.
TAGACGAGCACCTACACTTAACTAGTGCAAGAAGACAATGGTTGAACGCTTGTTCTTATGCTATCATATACAAATTGATGGGATGAACCTTTTCTAATTAAGCACATTAGTAAAACTGGCCGAAAATGAACTTAGGTTACACATGATGTTAAAATGACGATCTGTACATTTGCAGCAAGAACTAGTTCTCCATCAAAATAAAATGATCCACAATCAAAACCTCATGCACAGCTCTAGGTTTAGCAAGTGATATGTCTAAGGAATTCCAAATTTTTGGCTCAATTTTTTCCAACTTGGCAAGAGAAATAGATCATCATTGCACAATACTAGGTTTGAAATGGCCCTAAAATCCCATTAAAAGACTGGAAGTAAATTGAATGATTAAAAAGAGAACTTGCTTTGAAATGCTCTTGGCAGCCTCTGAAACATCCCAAGCCGAAGATCGAGCATCAGCCGCTTTCTTCCTCCAGTCATCAACAATGTCTAAGCTTTTCCTAGCGTTGCGGGCTCTGTTTTTCTTAGACCACCTCGTCACAGTAACCCTGTCATCTACTTGCACATCCCTGACTTCAGATTTAGAAGAATGGGAGCTCTGAACTTCTACGATGGGTAGTGCGGAGGTAGTAGAGGCAGAGAATGATGCCCTCTGGTTGGGGTATGAAAGGTTGCTGCTCTCAGGACTCATTTGGGTCGCCATGTCCCTTCTTGAGGCTTCACGAGAGATATTGGAGGCTGCATCCTTCACAACAGCAAGTTTTTCATCTACACAATTTTGGTTAAACAGCAAGAAGCCAAGATTAGATTTGGAATAAGAATATGCAAGTAGCAATGGATGGACAAATATTAACTCAGGCACAAGGTAACATACCAATATAACCATAATATAAAAAGCTTGTTGTCAGAGATTCATTCAACTAGATTTTAAGATTCTCTGAAAATCTAAAAAGAATTCTAGCAACAGACCCGCACCCTATTATAATATTTTCAAATATTTAAGTAGTCCATCCATTTAGGAAGCTATGTTTTGTTATCAGCTTTTATATATACAAGTCACTGTAATTTTAGCAGCTATGTTTTGTTATCAACATCGCAAATGCACAATGATCTCAGAGGAAAGCCAATCGATTTAACTCTGTGTTCTGAATTAACATGCTATACATCCAACAGAATTATGACTAACTTACAATCCAATCTTTTACCAATAACCGAAATATCAAAAAGAGTCACGACATGCAATAATCTAAGCTGACACAGAAGGATCTAGGACTATACCTTGTGAGGGCAATGAGCACTCAGCTCTCAACTCTGAGCATCCATGCACGCTAGATGAAAATGTGTAGGCTGGTGTTTTTGGCTCTGATACCATGAAGAAGTTTTGAATGGTAGAGAAATCGAAGTTGTTTTTCATTGATTAATTGCTCAGGTACAGTCTTCTTATATACATTTATAAAGTGCATGTGATAAATATGAAACTAAGATAATAACAGAAAGGTTACAAATTATCCTTGTGAAAGATAAGAACTGAAGATACAATTAGATACAAATAGTTAAGATAGAATTAGGTGAGATGTTATCAAGGACTATACCTTTGGAGGGCAATGAGCACTCAGCTCTCAATTCTGAGCATCCATGCAAGCTAGCTGAACGGGCCATGCAAGATTCAGATCTCACTGGAAAAGCCGGTCCATTGCCATTGGAATGAATATCAAATCCATCTGTAGCAATAATACCAGCTGAAAATGGGGAAGTTGCCACGAAGCTCCCCGTATTTCCCCCGCTAAACATTTGCCTAGCAGGTGAATACAGCGAGTAATAAGCAATTCCAGGAGGTCCAAGTGGCCCACTTTTTGACTTAGGCCTTCTCTGCGTAGCCGGCATCGACGTTCTCACCACTCCATCCCCAGAAACTGGACTCAAGATCCACCTCTCAGCATCCTCCCACTTCGATGGCAATGTTCTGTCATTACTGAAAGGCAATAACGCAGCCCCAACTTGTCGTCTATTCCCATTGTTGTGGGAAGGCAATCGCTCCGAGCTACAACCTTTCTGCATTCCGACACTAGCGTGTTGATAACTTGGTGTGCCTGGGCTAGGAAAAGTACTCGACTTTCTTGAAGAAACCAAGCTCTTCTTCATGGTACCCAATAGCGGCGAAGATGCGGCAAGAACATTGTTGAAATCCAGAGAAGCAGGTCGACGCCTATCTGATTTCTTCAAAAAAGCCTCAGATCTGGATCTCCAGTCCTGACAATCTATAATCAAAAAAGAGCCATACAGTAAGCCAGATTTTGTCAAAAAAGTGGAACTTGACTTTAACATGGAAATAAGTTAAACATGTATGATTAGATAAGTACCTTTCACAGAGAGAGAGAGAGAGCTTCTCGCTGAATCTACAATTTGGGTATTGTCTTCTGTACCAATAATGTTGTCCTCTGTTTGAACTGTTTCCTTTTAATAGAAACAGTTAGCAAGTGAACTGAATTTGAAAACTTGCTCCTTTGGTTTTAACTTTATTAGTAAACTTGAAGCAAACAAAACAAAAGATCATAAGAAAACATATAGATATACCTTGAAGCTTTTTGGCTTTTCTAGTGTACCGGGACGGAGAATGACTCTTGCTGTTATTGTGGTGGTTTTTAACTTGTGCAGTAGTTTTTTTGTTTGGATCTGGACCTGGACCACTCCAGACCTCATGCTTATCATTACGACCTACATATCCTGCCAAATGCTGCAACCAAACACACACCAAACTTACTTTTCACCCTTTTTTACAATTACAATAGACGCCAATCTCTATCCTCCAACTTGTCAATGGATTTCAGTTCCTGAACGAACCATTACCAAAGGTTCGAAGTTCAGGTGGAATCGAGTCAATAGTTAACCATTAGAATGAACGACTGGGCATTGAAAGCTTCATAAGCAGTCATTTATTCATTCACTACCTTTCTTAAGAATAATAAGGAAAGAACATTCAAAAGAATTACCAATGACACTTCGGAGCCGAAATCGTGAGCGTCGGAGGCAAAAGAGCAACGATCGACGCTGGCAGAAGTGGAAGAGAACAGACTGAAGCTGTTGAATATCACCGAGTCAGGGCTAGCATCGCCAGAAACCTCACACGCAAGATCCGGCATTGTCGACCTTCTTCTTCACATTACCAGTCAACCAGTACTACTAAGATACACAGAGACAGAGTTTGAGAGAGAAAGCGAAGAGGTTGGGCTTTAAATGGCGGGTGTTAACAAACTTTTTGTTTTGCTTTTCGGTGGAGCATAACGGTAAAAAAGGTGAAAAGGAACAAAGAAAGGGACAATAAGTCTGCTTAATTCAAATTAAAAGGTGCTTAGTGGCGATAATCACGTGATGATCGTGATGATGATGTTCTTTCGGTTACGGCCCAGTGGGGCGTTGCTACTTCTGATGCTGCGGCTGTGGGCCTTTCATCGTTTGACCGTGAAATTGACTGAGTAAAAAGACAGTGGGGCCCCTCCGGTTGCTCCCTTAATCATGTCTGTCCTTGTTCAGGCTTCGAGGGTAATGATGACTTTCACTCAAACTTTTCATTATTTGGTGGGTGTTCAAAGTTCAAACTTCGAACAAAGGTTCAATTTAAATTTTATTATTAAACTTTTCTTAGATAACAAAAATTAAACTAATATTATATAAAATTAATAATTTATTATAATGAAATTTAATTTATTAAATTTAAAAATTAAATGTTGTTTATAGTTTATTGATATATTTTAATTAAAATGATTTTTTAAAAAAAATTAATTTCATCTAACCCATAAAATTAACGGATAAAATGTAAATTTTTAAATATAAAATATATTTTTTTTATTCCAGAGCTTAGTATCACACGTTGTCGTTTAACTGCTCGAGCTTTTCTTCCTTATTTTCTTAGAAAAGGAATATCGAAACGATGCAGTTTTAGAAGCAACCTACTGTGGTCGATCCAATCTAATCCTTGAACTGGAGGAGAACACTTCCGGGGTTGGGATGGAGGACGGCGAGATAGTGGAGGGAGCGCCCATGGAAGAAGACTCTATGTTACCTAAAAAATCACCTTATGAAGTACTTGGAGAGACCAAAGCTTCGGTGGAGGACATCGTCGCACAAATTCTCTCCGTCAAAAAAGACAGAAAGCCCAAAGCACAACTCCGAGAACTTGTCACCCAAATATTTCTAAACTTCGTCTCTCTTCGTCAGGTCTTTGCTCATATTCTTTGACCGAGCTTTTCTCTTTTGGGGTTCATTTTTTTCGTTTGTCATCTGGTGTTAATTAGGGTTTGTTTGTGGGTTGAGTGGTGTAGGCGAACAGGGCAATATTGCTGGAGGAGGACAGAGTGAAGTCGGAGACAGAGAGAGCGAAAGCGCCAGTGGATTTGACGACGCTGCAACTTCATAATTTGATGTATGAGAAGGGTCACTACGTGAAAGCTATAAAGGCTTGTAAGGACTTCAAGTCTAAGTATCCTGATATCGAGCTTGTGCCCGAAGAAGACTTCCTCCGAGATGCTCCTGATCACATTAAAGGTCCAGTTTTGTCCGACGATTGCTCTCACAATTTGATGCTCAAGAGGCTCAACTACGAGCTGCACCAGGTGTCACTGAAACCTCTCTTTGTTTTTTGTTTGTACGTATTTGGAGAGCTCTGGCAATAGGGGATCGATTGAAATCCTAAAGGTTATTGATTTTGCAAGTTTATGCAAAGTTTAATTGGCTTAGTGTTGGCTTCAGCTGTTATTAGTAGGAATTCTTTTTTTTTCATTCTAGGGATTTGAAGAAAGGCAATATCTTGCCCTTCTAACATGTGATGTTAACGGGAAATGTGCTATTTTAATGAACTAGTAGCCAAAAGAGAGTTTTTTTTTTCTCTCTCTTTTTCTTAAGTTAAGGAATAGAAGAGTGTGATCCAAAATGCTAACATTGTATTTCTACCAGCGCAAGGAACTATGCAAGCTTCGTGAAAAACTGGAACAACGGAAGAAGGGTCTGGTAGAGACTATTTCCAATCGGAAGAAGTTCTTATCAAGCCTGCCGTCACACCTTAAGTCACTTAAGAAAGCTTCTTTACCTGTCCAGAATCAATTAGGGATATTGCATACAAAGAAATTAAAACAGCAAAGCTCAGCAGAATTACTTCCTCCCCCACTTTATGTGATTTATTCACAGTTCGTGGCACAAAAGGAAGCGTTCGGGGAAAGTATTGAACTGGATATAATTGGAAGTATAAAAGATGCTCAAACATTTGCCCGCCAGCAAGCAAACAGTGACACTGGTAAGCACTTGGTTAACTTAAATTATGGTCACTAGTTGACCTTATAAATATTCGTTTGTAACCTACAGTTGTGGCAAGAACATGATAGTAGGTGAAGTTAATGAATTTGACTCGAGTGTTACATCATTTACAAATCAATTGATCATTCATCTGAAAGCAGCTATAGAATTATAATGAGTGTATTGAATGGATCAGGCATATCAACTGATGTAGAGAATTCAAGGTTGGAGGATGATGCACTTGATGAGGAAGATGATGGCCAGAGAAGGAGGAAAAGGCCAAAAAGGCTACCAAGCAAGGATAATATTGATCAAGTCGGAATGTACCAAGTTCATCCATTAAAGATTGGTGTCCATATATATGATGATGAGGTTTCTGATCCGAAGTCTGTAAAGCTTGTCACTCTGAAGTTTGAGTACTTGTATAAGTTGAATATTGTATGTGTTGGGGTTGAAGGATCCCATGAAGGACCTGAAAATAACATCTTATGCAACTTGTTTCCTGATGACACTGGGCTTGAGCTTCCTCACCAGGTATGGATATATGTTTCACTTGCATTAACTTCCCCACTTTCTCTCCCTTTCTCTTGATAAATCTTCTCCGTATGAATGCAGTCAGCCAAAATTCTTGTTGGAAATGCCTTTTCATTTGATGAAAAGAGAACTTCACGTCCCTATAAATGGGCTCAGCATTTGGCGGGGATTGATTTCTTACCAGAGATCGCACCATTGCTTAGTAGCCATGAAAATGCAGCCAATGAAGGAGCTAAGTCTGATGTATTAGCTGGCTTGTCAATATATCGCCAACAGAATCGGATACAGACTGTGCTACAGAAGATCCGCTGTCGAAAAAGGGCTCAGCTGGCTCTTACGTGAGTCACTGCTTTATGTAATAGGAGTATTGGATCATTAAGGAAGACAAGATAACTCTATCAATGATAGCATTTATGTGGTTAAAATTTGCATATTAATTGTTTTGTTAAGTTGGCTAGGCCTTCAATTTTCATCTTTTATATAACAAGTGGGTAGTACTTTGAAATTCATCTCCAATCTATTATTGATACATATTATCTGTTTGTTTATTGCTCATTGCGCTGATAGAGTTGATGAGTTTGTTGTTAAGGCTCCCAAAAAAGCTTATTTATTGCTGTGGTGAGTATGATGTATTTGAAAAGTTGGATTCTTTTGACTGGCTTACAGGGAACAGCTTGATTCTCTTGTGAAGCTTAAATGGCCTTCTTTGAGTTGTGAAAGTGTTCCATGGGCTTCACATACTCCTTTGTGTGATATGCATAGTTGGTCACTTGCAGGACCTCCACCTAGCCAGGCTTCATCTACAGCCCTTGATAGCACAGATCAAGCACTAGAAGCTACAGAAGTTGATACAAATGAAAAATCACATGTTTCAAAGGAAGAATCGGAGGGCACTAGGGAAGATGGGGAGCTTCCATCACTGGTTTCAGTAACATCTGCCAAACTTACGCCATCAAAATTATCTAACCTAGGACATTCCAGGGAGCTAACTTTAATTTCAAAGAGCATGATCTCACCAATCAATATGGTGAAATCACAGAGTTTCAAGAAATATGATGATGATACTGAGCTCCTGGTGGATTTTGATAGTGACCAGGATGAGCTTGCACATCTTGAGCACAATTTAGGAAGTGGAGTTTCATTTCAACGCTATGGCATGACCGAAAGGAATTGGGTAGATTATGGGGTTAAAGACTATTCTCTTATTTTAACAAGGAAAATAAATGCTGTTGGGAGGAACATTAAGTTGGAAGCAAAGGTAGGTTTAGTTCCACTCTTTTCAAGTATATACTGATATTGATTGGTTTTTGAACACTTGATGCTAATTTTTCCTTGCTGACAGGTTAGAATCAGCATGGAATATCCTGTTAGGCCTCCCCTTTTTTCCTTGAGTCTGTACACTAGTGGAGAAAACCAGGACGAAAATGACAGCTCTGCATGTTATAATGAACTCCGTGCCATGGAAGCAGAAGTAAGTGAATGTGACTTAGTGTTAACTTCATAGTAGGTATTGGACAGCTTGTTCAGTAGAATGTTCTTGCAATTATTGACAGCCAGATACGTTTGTAGTTATTAGACAACGTTGCATTTATCTGAGCTGTGGAGTTCTACAAATTTTCAAACACATCTAGACACTGAACAATTTTTAACTCGATTGCTGACGGAGAAATCAGTTGTCACAACATCACAGTGCTTCCTGATTCTTCACTTGATTGTCTATAAACTGGCATAAGGAGGGGTTGAATTTTCACGGATATGTTGTTTGTGTTTTCTAAACTTCTGTTTTGGTTACTGCTTTTTATGTGACAATTGCCCTTGGTGGATGCAGTAAATTCATATTTTTCACTTATGCTGAGCAGGTCAATCTTCATATATTAAAAATGGTGCCTTTGGATCAAGAAAACTACATCTTAGCACACCAAGTGCGCTGTCTCGCATTATTGCTCGACTGCTTCATGGATGAGCCATCACCATCTGAAAAGAAGAAAAATTCTGTTGTTGATGTTGGTTTGTGTAAGCCCGTTTGTACTGGCTTTCTTACCAGATCATTTAGAGGAAGGGATCGCAGGAAGATGATATCGTGGAAGAACATATAAAGTGTATCCAGCTACTCATATTGACTAGCAATAGAATATTTCAACTGGAGGTTACTGTATTGCTTCTTATCCGGTGAGGCAGCAATCAAAATAACTTGCCGGCAATTAAGGGGCTTGACAATTCAGAGGATGGTGAACAGAACACCTTGGTTACTGAAAGATAGTCTGAATGGCCTCTCATAAATTGGCAGATTATTAATCTTTCAGGGGTAACAATTTCAAAAGACATCAATAGAACAATTTTGGGGAACGATGATTACAAGTCTCAAGTGTAGTTGCCTATGGTTATAGTATATTGATATTCTGGGCAAATGAGCATTTCTTAAGAATTTTGAGTCTTTTGACTGATGAATGCGTAAGTGCACGTTTACCTATACGTGCACAACGTTGTTTTTCTAGTTCGATTATGAAATGTTCTTTTCAGGACCTACAGATATGGCATATTCAAATGATGAACTGCTCTCCTCGACCTAAAATTTCTTTGCGTTCGCCATTAGACCCCGTTTTTGTGGCAAAAGGTCTCAAAGTTCGGTTGGGTTGAAAGTTCAAGGCTTATCTTTAGACTAATAACAAAACGATCGTTTTATGAGACAATTTTGTCTGACCATCTTCAACCAAGTCATTTTCTCTAATCTTTGACGCCATTGCTTCTTAGCCTGACTAATCCCAAATAAGTTCCTCTTTTCAATACACCAATAGACCATAGAAATATAAGCATGTGAAACAAAGAAAAAGGACTGCAGGTAAAGCAGTTGTAAAGTTTACACAGAATTTTACAACATACAAAATTGACATTATTTTGTACAAAGAGCAACTTCATGACTGTGTGGTAGCCATACTAGTAGAAGTAATTACAAGGACATTTGGTTATATAACACAAGTGACCATGCAGAGGAATAAGAAGTTGATGATGGAACACATAAGCTGCAAATTCCCCATGTTCTTAATCTACGGAAGGACATGTTCCTCTTGGATATGTACAGCACACATGATTCATCCATTGAAGTCCAACTTCACCACGGACCGGTCTGAGTTCGTCTCAGGCACTGTCTCTTAGATCCTTGCTGCATTTTCATGTTCATCATCTCCATGGCCTGAAATGAACCAAAAAAATAAAAAAAAAAAGCACACGAGATTCAAATTCTGCTAGGTATTTGTTTAAATGTGAACCGAGAGTTGAAGTCAGAAATAAGAAAAGGAACCTGATTTTTCTGCATTTCCATGATCTCTGCCTGCAAAAAAGAAAAAACTTGATTAACGATAATTAAAAACATGGTTTGGATTAATAACAGATAATGGTTTCGTGTTGCATGTGTTGGATTGGAGCTAACAAACAAACATCAGTAGACTGTGTACCTGTTTCCTCACGAGTTCTTGATTCTCCTCTTTAAGCTTTGCAACTTCTGCTTCCAATTCCATGGTATACGCCTGAAGAAAGTCCAAAACCATGCTTAGAAAACATAGTAACATCGATTGAGACGTTTAAATTCCGACGTCCCAGGTATCCGACTATAAAAAACCTGTATTTCCTTCATCAAGCTTCAGTTCTGAAAAGCTTCAACAAAAAGGTTTTAAAGCCTGATTAATATTCTCATTGATTTTGTCCCAAGACTTACTAAACACCATGTTAATTTCAAAACTTCCATTACCTTTCAACAAACTGGATCCTTATAACTTCTCATGAATGTGACTTCTCAAAACCTTTCCTCTCGTGTCATGTCAGATCGCTATCATAATACCATTCTGCTGCATAATCTTTCATGGAGTTTTAACATGCAGCAGGCCCAAGATGACACAATCAGAAGGCTAATAAGAAAAACTCAGGAAGTCGCAAAGAAAATTGATAGTTGTGCCTGTTCCCTTTTATCTCAATCTAATCTTTTTGTTAGAGTTGTTGGTTTCTATAACATGAGCACATGGCTCAAAAGAATTTAACCCTTGCAAAAGAAAAAAACCAGGTTGAGCAAGGGACCAGTAGAAAAGTGTGAAGATTCGTGTCAACATTTAGGAATTAAAAGAGTAGCAACTTGCAAAACAAGATGTACAGAAGGACAACAATTGGTGAGAAGAATCACCTGCTTGCGAGCCCGTGATCTTGCAGCAGATTCTCTGTTCTTAATCATCCTCCTCTGTCTCCTTTCAGCCACCTTCTCGACTGTACCACCAGCCCTCCTCCCTCTCAAACCTCCATTAAACACATAAGGAACTGGTGATACCGAAGACGTATCGCCATTACTCTTCCCAATCCCATCTGATGAAATTTGGCTTGCAGGTGAACCAGTTCCAACTCCTCCTAATCCGACCATTCCCACAGCTCCTGTCTGCATTAAGCCACCACCACGTCCTTGATCCCCAACCCCTCCCATAATTCCATTCCTCATTCTAGGACTACTTTGCAAAGGCATTGGGTTTAAATATCCTGCGTTGGACTGCTTAGTGAACATTTGTTGCTGATGAGCCTGTACCTGTGCTTGTGCTTGTGCTTGTCCCTGTCCCTGATTTGATCTAACCCCATTCACATTCAAAGGCAAATTCGAGGAGTGCATAGTTACCTGATTACTAGCATTGTTATTCAACATCATACCCCTATTGGCCTGAAATCCAATTCCTAAACCAGAATTGTTCGCTGTTCTTGTTAAGTCACCTAAAAGCGAGCCGTTAGTAATCACCTTTGCTGCTACTTGTGTATCTTCCCTCACCACGCCAGCTTTCGCCAAGAACTCCTCCAAAGTCATCTCCCCTAAAGTCTGTTGCCTCTGGGGCAAACTAGCTCCTCCACCTCCAACACTACCCCCATATTCCTTAGCCATGTCCTTCCAGACCTCATCAACTGTCTTCTGGCTCAGCGTCCGTGGAAGGGTCAGCGAGCCCTGTCGCTGTAGACCCTCATGGGGCAAACTTGGAGTGGTGGTTGCTGTGGTATGGTTCTCCTCTGCGCTCCATATGTTCTTGAGCAGCTCATCCATGTTCATTGATCCAAAGTCCTTACCCGACCCCACCATGGTGCTTTGAAACTCATCAAAAGTCAAGGAGTAGATCGACGGCTGTCTTGCCAACAGGAAGTTTTCCGGTGGCCGGCCGCCACCGCCACCAGTGTTGGAGGACAGGTCGTTGGTGAAGTTCTTGAAGTTCAAATTACTCCCCATTTTTTTAGAAAAATCTGGATCAAAGGACTGTCAGGTAGCTGAAAACTAATATGATAAAACTGATATATCTGCGAAAGTCTCTTTCTTGTTGGCCTACTATTTCCTATTTAGGATTGTCGTAAAAGTCTAAAATCCAACAGATATACTAATCACTATCAGAATTATAAACCACTTCCAAAAAGTCCAAACCTTCCATGTCTAACCCAACTCTCTGTTTCTTATAAAAATGCTGAACAGAAAACGCAGACCGAAACAGAGGAATACTCAAACTCGTAAGATATCAGAAAGAAATTACTCCCTTGACTACTTTAACAAAACCAGAGCTGAGAGCCTGAGAATACAATAACAAAACATACCCAAATCACAAAACAACATATTTCAAAAGCTACCAAATCTTGTAAGCGTAGAAGTGATTAGCTGCCACTCAATCATCAAATTACTGCCTATGTAGAGAAACAGGTAGAATGAGAACAGTGATAATAGCTAGAATGAGAACAGTGATAATAGCTGTAAAAATAAACAAAATAAAACAAGAGAGGGACTGGTACTAACAATAAGACACAAATGCTGAGATCTCAACAGAAATACTGCCACCTCTTGTCCTTTTTTTGTTGTTGGTCTTTGATTTGAGCTTGGAGCTTTTGCTCTGCGTTTCTTGTTTTTTAAGTATTATTAAACTGAGGTTGTCTCCTTCATCTTCGAGGATTTGGCTCTCGGAAGATCCGCCAAGTGTCCATTTGTCGCTTCCTAGTTTCGTTTGCTTTAAAGACAATGTAAAGAGGATACAATCCTTAAATTGCCCTTTCAGTTTCTTCTTGTGGGCCAGCTTAACGCTTGGACGTGGACCAATCAGCTCTGAGTAAGAGTCTGCGTCGTGGTGTATACCCAATGAAAGAGTGGCGTCTGGTATAATTCAAGCCGTCCATTAACCTGAGTCCAGGGGCATTTGCGTCCTCGCGAATTTTACAAGTTTCTGGGAGAGACTGACAAGTGCCGCGAACACATGCATTTTGGAGACATAAGGATAATGCCGAGGGAGTCCACATCTTCGGTCTAATTTTATTATGTCTTATAAAATTTTAGTCATTTATTTTGCAGATCTCATACGGGTCTCATGCGGGAGTAATATAAATAAATGGCTGAGATTTATTAGACACAATAAGATATCATAATATTAAATAGAGGATCTAAACTCATGCTGAGGAAATATGCAAAAGAAAATTTGTAGAATTAAGAAAAAAAGATAAATTTTTAATAATTGTCTAAGAAATTTTATCTTAGATTTTTGTTAAAAATGACAATAAATAAATGCGGTATAAAATAATATACGAACGAAATGATAATTTAATCTAAATTAAATTAATAATTTAAAATAATTTTAATAAGTTATTAATTTATGTCAAATTTAAATAATTCAACTTAAGTTTAAAAATTAAGTTAAATCGTCGTACAAAAAATATATAATTAATTTGATATTTATATCTCTCATATTTTGTCGTTTTTTATTCTAATTTTAATAACGACTCGAAACTTAAATTTTTTTAAGATTATAAATTGTTTTAATTTAAAAATATATACTAAAATTTGTAAATATCACTTTAATTGAATTTATTGCTTAATTTTTACGTCACTAACTTACAAATTTGTTAGTCTTATCGTCATTAATTAGTGGGAATTAGATGGACGCGTGATTGACTCTTGGATGGCCTTTCTTAAAATAGTAAGTAATCCAAGTTAGCGTTATCCATTGCATTTAGTGTTTGAAGATTGTAAGAATTTGGTGGGAACTCAAAAGATGTTGACATTTTTTGGGATGGGTAGGTTTGCACCGACTTGTGCGATGGCTTAGAACTCTATTGCGGGCCTGATGCAGACTATTATGTGAACTTAATGTTATTCAAAAAGTTAGGTTGATCTTGTTACTAAGAGTCGGCAATTGAGTCAAACTTAATACCACTTCATCATTATGACATTAAGTTTTATTAATGGAAGTGTTAATGAAAGTAAGATTACTTTCTCTCCGCAAATGGTAAATTGTAAGCCCGAAAGCTGCTTTGTATAGGCATATATCTTCCTTTTTTGCCTTCTAGATGGAAGATGAATGCTGAATTAGCAAGCAACAACGCGCAACAAGTAGGGGTGCTTAAGAAAATCTGTGAACCTGTAAATCGGACCTAAACTACATGAACTAAACCTATAAATACGGTTAACCAAAACCTGAGTTCAGGTTCGATTCGAACCGAACCTGAAAATTTAGGTTCAGGTTCAGGTTTCTAACTTGCGGTTCTAGGTTAATCGAACCTAAACCACACCTATAGCAGTTAACCGAACCGAACCTGATTTATAGGTTTAGGTTTAAACCTGAACCTGAAACACCTAAAAAAACTATCATATATTTAGATATAATTTAAGAGGATATTAATAATAATAAATTCACTAGTATTTACTATATTAA
>JANZLX010000002.1:2689568-2700976 GCA_025531955.1 Erythroxylum orinocense | reverse complement strand
TGAAGGAATGCTCAACGAGGACGTTAACGATCGATTTGTCACAGGCACTAGAACACAAAAAGATACCGACATCTTCGAAGAGGGATCTTGATGGTTAGGGTTCGCATTTTGGATAAAGTTAGGGTTAGGAGAAGAAGGCGAAAGGAGAGGTCTGGGTGAGGGATTTGGACCCGAAATGGGTGCTAAAGGCAAACGAGAAGCTGAAGAAGTCAACAAGAAGGTAGGAAGAAGGGAGCAAACACACCGACGCCCAAACAAAGTAGGGTTGCTCAGCTAAACTCTCTCTCTCTCTCATCATTTTCTCTCGTTTAAAATTTTTTATAAATTAACCTGTAAATGTATTGGATACTAAACATTAGTGTCTTAATTATAGAGGAAACAAATTATCTTTTTATTAACATCAAAATTTATAATTTTTACATAATTACTTTAACTTATTCTATAGTTATTGTATTATGTTTTTGTTACTTATCTTTATTTTTTTTATTTGTAAGTCTTTATCTTTACTTTTTAAAATATTATCTTTTATGTCTATTTTATTTTTATGAATTTATTATTTTAATGTGCCTCTTTTATTTTTTCTATTTTTATGTTAAGTCTATCAAAAATTATCTCTCTATTAATTGGGGGTAAAATTGCATACTTTTGACTCTCCTCAAACCTTGCATATCTACAAGACTCCAATGTGGTTGATGATAAATAAATACTTTGAGTGCAAATAATAATTAAAAAATTATGTATATAAATAAATCAATTAATAAGTTTATAATTCATAATTAAGTATCACTTCTAATTTAATTGATATTGATAAATGTTTTCATTATCTTATTATCAACTTCTAAAATTAGAATAATTTTTAAATTTTATTTTTACTTATTTCGCAACTCGATCCTGTAACTTTCAAGAGGTTGGTGACATTGTCCTTAATTTTTTTTTTTGTATATTCTTTATCTATATGCGAATGGTTATAGAGAACAATTAAAGGGGATAGAGATAGCAAAATTTTGGAGCAGATTACACCTACTTTTCACCGGCGAAAGGGATGAGAATCCGACCGCCTTTATAAAAGTCAATCACCAACCATTCTTTTTTTTTTTTTTCATTTTTCCTCTCCTAAAAAAAGTTGATGTCTCCGAAAGAATTTGAGAATTGGTACACTACTTTATTTTCTAATCACTCAAATATGATTTTTAATGCTTTTATATTTTAAATTTTAAATTTTAATTTAATTTTTAATTAATTTTATAGCAGTTTAATATCGATTAACATTGTTTAACTTGTGACTTACGTGATGATGCGGTTAAAGTGGAAATAACTTGGGCTTACAGTTGTCAATTAGATTAAGTTTGCTATATAATTTTAAGTAACTACTTTGTTAAATAATTTATTTCGATTATATGAATAACAAATTATTGTAATAATTAATTTAATGTGTATATAAAAATAATAATTTTTAGCTTTATTTATGATGTTATGTTGTACCAATATCTTAAATTATAATAAAATTAGTTATATCAATTTTTATAATTAACTAATAATTTTGGCACATATTATCTTAAAATTGAATGATATGAAGTTGTTAAATATATATTAATTATAAGAATATTATTTTAATAATATTAGAATATAAAGCAATAATGGTAATAATTAACTTAAATGTTAAACGTTAAGATGGCTGCAACGGTAACCAAAATAACATTCATCCAACAATTTATCTCCTTGTCATTATCAAACACTTGATTAAAGTCTCGGACAAAGTTTGAGTAATCCAACAATTTATCTTTATCTAACACAAAAAAAACAGTCGAGTAGGAATTTCAACTTTATCAAAACAAAGCACGGTGGGAAAAAGGAAGAAGAAGACAATATAAACCAAATTCCCATTTTGGATTTTTCTTGCTCCCAAAGTTGGTGCTTTTCGAGCAAGAAGCCCCATAAAGCTCAAAAACACAAGCTGAAGAAAGCTTTTATGATTATGTGGTGGACTACTAAAGAGAGGACGATCACTACGTGGCGAAACTCCATTGCAAAAGACACACGAGCTTAGCTCACCTCACATTTAAGTATTCCAGTGATATATATCATGTTTCATGTTACACTTGTTTCGCTGCACATCATTCCCACCACCACCATCCACCCACCATGACACCCTCCTCCTCAGACATTATGTGTGAGCACAGCAAAGAGCAACGTGTACATTTTTTTTTTGGCATAGATTTACTTGCATAAACCTGAAATGGACCATCCAACCAACATCCACTATCGTCAGTCCTCTTTTATCCGTACGACACTTGACATCCTCGTCCTATGGATAAGTAAAAGCTACGTGTATAATAAATTTCGGAACAATAAATTCAACTCTTATGCTTAATCCAAATTAATTAAAATTCTAGAAAGGAAACAAAATTAACTATCCCGTTATGATTCTTCCTCGATGATAATCGTTAAGATCAGAGAGGTAATCAACTAAATTGAAGCCATCAAACCGCATGATGTCACATGATCGTGAGAATTGGGTGTGGTGTGATGTGCGCTTAGGTTCATCCATTAAGCCGCCAACCAACCATACCCTTTGGGACGCTTGTTGCGTCTTCGGCCTAAGCCACGTGGTAAAGAAGATATCACTCCAGAAAAGGAAAAAGCATAGACGCAGTACATCCTCCATGTGCGAATGCTTTGTTCTTGATACCAAACTCTTTGTACACATGCTTTGTTCAGTGATAGCTTGTCAGCGTCTGAAAGTTTGTACTGTCTATACCTGATTTGATACATTATGAAACAATCCAACCCGAATTCACGTTATTGGTATTCTGAAACAGTTCAGACTTCAGACATGTCTTACCCTCTATTTCTGGGCAAAACCAACGATCAAATCCTATCAGTAATCTAGAGGATACAAAGTTACATGATGAGTCCATCATGTGCTAAAAGCTTTTGATAAGGGCTCATCTCTTTGCTCTCGGGCTCTACCTGGACTAGAAAAAAGGAGTTGTTGGATTAGAAGTCCAGGGTTTGTCAATGTTTGGATCTTCAAGTATCGTTGCTGACGCACAATGGCCCGTCAGAGTTCTTAATAGCCTACTACATTCCTGAGATCTGTGGGCAGGTTAGTAAGAAAACGACAGCCTGTTGTATTTATGATGATACTTACTTATGTCTTAAAACCCATCATAATTTTATATATTTTGTCTGAAATAAAGGGGTAACAAATTTTAAATAATGAAAATTTTATATTTTAAAATTAAGATTAATGTTTTAATTTTTTTAATTAAGTGATTAACTCTTTAAAAACTTAATAATTCAATTCAAAATATTAATAACTATGACATGGAACTATCAACCAAAAAAATAAATATTTTAAAAATTAGAATGAAAAAGACAAGAAATTTAAGGTTTAACTAGTATTCCACTATTATAAAAATCTAAAAATTAAATAAAATTAAAAAATTTGAAATATAATTGAAATAGATTATTCTTATGCTTCGAAATTTGAAGTTTAATTAAAAATAGGATGTTAAATAAAAAAATTTTGATTTATAAAAACTTATTAATTTACATAAATAAACTCATTAATTAATAAATTGACCAGTTTTTATAAAAAATAGTTATTAAAGTAAATCGAGCTGATACATAACCTACAATCTTACCCACAATTCATACCCTATTAAATATTAATTCACGTGAATGCCTACATGTTAATCAAAATTTGACGTGAATGTTTACACATAATAGTCAAAGATTATTTTATTAGTCACATCATGAAAATATTTTTAAAAAACTAATGTTTTAATTTGTTAGAATTTTAAAAAAGTTAATCACTTAACTTAAAAAACTTAACAAAATTCACATTAATTGAAAAGATCTACAGAACCTTGAATCGAATTTAGACATTTGACAGAACCTTTCAATGTTCTATTTTGTAGGTCTAAAAACTTTGACCATCCTAATAATTTGGAGATGCCGTCAATTCAACGAGTAGATTAATGGGGAATACTGTCGATGCTTACGCTAAAACAGGGCGTTCCTTTAAGCTCGGAGGTTTTGGCTCTCTGAGTTGCTTCTTCCGTTGGAATTCTACGCTTTTAGGATCCTTCTCATTCTCGGGGACAGGAGTGGAAGACAAGCCTTAAAGTTATAGAAAGTGGAGAAATATGACAATTGCAATATACATGCGGAAGTACTTGTAATCCAATGGCGTTAGGCATTTGTGCTTTGCACAAATCCCACTGTAGAGTCCAGTCCAAAAACAAGCGGCTGAGGTAATACTTGGATATTCCAACGCAACGATGCTGATATTGTACCAACTTTCATCAAAGACAGCATGGTATAAATCTAAGGAGTGATATTTTACCAACCCCTGAGATATTTTACCAACTGATGCAAAGAAAAGCAATGTGAAATGTGAATTTTGAAGAAGAGACAATTGGTGGAAGATGACAAAGTAAAGAAAATATCAGAGATCTTTATAAATAAATGCCAATAAGATCTATGCAAGACTAGTTTGCACTAAACTTGCCCTTGTTTTGATTAGTTAATTTGGTGATACATGTTATATTTTGTTAAATGTGATTCACAACGACCGGCCTTGTTTAACCATATGCAAACTCCAGTCAATTACTATGAGTTTAAGACAAAATTTAAGGTGGCAGGTTGCAACGTAAGGTTAAGAAAAAGCTGATGACGACCCACGTGGCGAACCCTGGTTTTTAGTTTAGGGAAAGATTAGAGTTAGAGACCCGGGTCCGAGATCCGATACTTGAAAGTCACGTTTGTGACGTGTGACATCACCGGGACCTCAGGCATCGGGCTATGTACAGGAACAGATCTTTTGTTCCGTTTATGTTGATCTGCGATGTTTCGTTAGATCTTAGCCATTCAATAAATAAAAAGTAAATGGATGAAAATTAATAAAAATGGTACAAAGGTACTGTTCCCGATGTACATGTACATTCCATGAGATCCCACCGCACTCATGCTTGACTTCAGACCGACACGCACTACCATGAGACCTTTAACCATCTTTGGGAAACTCAGTTGTATACCCGTCCAACTCTCTTTCCCCACCCCGTGCATGACACCCCCCAATAACAACACTGATGGGACGTGTTCTTTCACCAAATTAAAGGCGAGCGTGCAATTCACGCAGCCAATAGAAATCGGCTATGAAATGAAACGGCACGCCGTGTGTACGTAATATAAATCTCCGCCGACACCTAAGTAGTTGCCCCAGAAGCGTCTGCCGCTAAATCTCTTGAACGCAAAATTTTACCTGTTGTCTCTCTGGATCCATTAAATGCTTCTGAGATTCCAGTTCATGCGAGCAAAACGATGGCGTTTAACGTGTTCCATCCCTCTCTCCCCGACCCACCTACTACTGCTACGAGAAAGCTGTTTCCATATTTAAAATTTGCAAGCAAACGGACAAAACAGATCTTCACAGATAAGACGGCCATTTTGACGCCTCCTACCTCCTCTCTATCTGTCTCTATATATATATAAATCTGCCAGTTCATTTTCTGTTCGAAACAACTGCAGTTTCTGTGGGTCATTTTCACAGACACTCGTATCTACACGCTTCCCCTAACCTCTCCAGATCTTGAAGAAATGAGCTTCTGATTTGAGTGTTGTTGAATCGGATTAATTGCTCGATTTTGATTTCATTCTTTCAACGATATGGACGGAGGTGATGGTACGGTCAGGCTAGGTGCTTTGAACTTGAAGCCGGATCGTAGCGGCTTGGATTCGGGCCCTGATGTGTCGGTTTCGTCGCCGGTCACTAAGCAGAAGGCCGCTGCTGCCAAGCAGTTTATAGAGAATCACTACAAGAACCACTTGCAAGGTCTTCAGGATCGGTTAGAGAGGTAAAAACAACTCTGATTCATTAGTATTAGTGATTTAATCCAAGTCATAGAAGGTCAACTTGAAAGGAAAGAGATCCTACCAAGGGTTTTATTGTTCTCTTATTGCTGCTTCTTGTTTAGGTGGTTATGAAAGTTATTGTTAGTTTCCGCATTTAAGCAGTTCGTTGCGGTGTTTATATAATAAGCAATATGACTCTGTTTGTTCTTTATGCTCTGTTTCAGACGTCGAACACTTCAGAGGAAAGCACAAGAGGCTCGGATATCCAATGAGGAACAAGAGGAGATGTTGAGGAATTTGGAGCGCAAAGAAACGGAGTTTATGCGGATGCAAAGGCGTAAAGTTGGTATCGATGACTTCGAACAATTAACTGTGATTGGTAAAGGTGCATTTGGGGAGGTAAACATGGAAACATCATGATTCATGCTAATGACCTCCATTGTTGTTATAATGTTTCTTTTTTGGGGAATAGACTGTGAAAGTGGTTATTGGAAACATGAAGCTTTATGAGCTTTAATATTAAGTTACTTGGGTCATTTATTTGATTCCTCGGGACACATACGTTTTGCAACGTATAGTTCCATTAGCGCATCTTCAGTTCTAGATTGTGGAGATTTAATTAGGATCATTTTGATTTGTTAGGAATCGCATTGTGACTGCAAATAAAATGAAGTTTATATATTGGACTCATCAAATGCAGGTAAGGCTATGCCGAGCGAAGGGCACCGGAGAAATTTTTGCCATGAAGAAACTGAAGAAGTCTGAGATGCTTAGCCGCGGACAGGTGAGGCCAGAATACTAAAGTTCGTTAATGTTCACAATTATTTACTTGTTATTCCCTCTAAGTGAAGTCTTGAACCAGTCTTTTAGTTTCTTTCATTCAACTGGGACCAGGAATAGTTGTTTTCCACTCTTCTTGAAAGTCATCGAACCTTTTATCATTGTAGGATTATATACCAACCATGGGAATATGTCAAGCTCAAAGCATTTTCATATGCTTTGTTAAAATTTTAAGATGCCCCTTGACGATTCTGCTGTAGTGGTCTTAGTACCAACCTAATCATTATGAAACAAGAATTGGTATAGTGTTGTCGTTTTGTAGTGTTGTGTTACTCGAAATCTCTTGTGGATTCAAATAAAGCAAACTTAACCTAGTTGTACAGAAAAATAGTATACATTCTTAGCATATCATGATGGTTATTTCGTTTAATCTTTTTCTTTTATTAACAGGTTGAGCATGTTCGATCCGAGAGGAACTTACTTGCGGAAGTTGATAGTCGGTGCATTGTAAAACTTCACTATTCTTTTCAAGATTCTGATTTCTTGTACCTTATAATGGAGTATCTACCTGGGGGAGACATAATGACATTACTCATGAGGGAAGATATTCTGTCTGAAGATGTTGCTCGTTTTTACATAGCAGAAAGCATACTAGCTATAGATTCCATTCACCAGCACCACTATATTCACAGGTAGGACAACCGTGTCTCATACAGTTTAGAATGCGGTTTCTGTGTTTCTCCCTTTCAGCGTGGAGTAAGTTTTATTATTAAAGAAGTTAGGTGTTGTAGCATGTAAAAAGTGACTGCATTAATGTACGTGTTGTAAAGTTTCGTTATAAATTTAATATCTTCACCTAAAAATCGGGTGATTCTTGTTTGAAAGAAGCTGATTTTCAATTCATTTTGCTTACTTAAAAAATACAGGGACATTAAACCGGATAACCTGATACTGGACAAAAATGGCCATCTAAAGCTTTCAGATTTTGGCTTGTGCAAGCCCCTGGATGAGAAGTATTCGACAATTTTGCTGGAAAATGAAGACGTTGCAAGTCAAGAAGCTTTAAATGAACCTGGGGGACAAGCGGGCAGTGACAAAGCCCCATGGTCTATGCCAAAAGAACAATTGCTCCAATGGAAACGGAATCGCCGTGCATTAGTAATTTCTTTTACCGCACTGAACCTTAACATCTTATTCAGAGTCCTTAAAGTACTATTATTTTTATTGTAGACAGCAATTTAATTTTGGAATTCTTATTTGTCGTCTTCAGGCCTATTCAACTGTTGGAACTCTTGATTATATGGCGCCAGAAGTGCTGCTGAAGAAAGGATATGGAATGGAGTGCGATTGGTGGTCACTGGGCGCAATCATGTATGAGATGCTCATAGGTTATCCTCCTTTCTGTTCGGATGACCCAAGGATGACATGCCGGAAGGTGATGCCTGAATTATGTTCTCAATTCAACTATTTGTTTGGCATTCTTAACATTTCTGAAGAACTGTTTCCTTTATCTATCAGATAATAAATTGGAAGACATGCCTGAAATTCCCAGAGGAACCCAAATTATCATACGAGGCCAAAGATCTAATTTCCAACTTGCTATGTGATGTAGAATCAAGGTTGGGGACAAGAGGTGTGCAAGAATTGAAGGTATATGTTTCTTTCAAGTATTAAAGAATGCTCTGTTTGCAGAAGGGTCTTCAGAAACATTTTGCATTTGTTTCCGTTTGTGTGAGACAAATCTTCCACTTTGATTTGGTTCATCGCTAAATGTGGATTTATTTTGCTTGATCTTTCGTTTATGGAACCATGAAACATCTATGTTCTTTTTTCCATTGCTCTTTATACTGCTCTGTTTCGTGTTCCGTATTAAGCAAGTAATATTTCAGGCACATCCATGGTTCAGAACGATTCAATGGGATAAGCTGTATGAAATGGAAGCTGTATACGTGCCTACAGTCAACGGAGACATGGATACTCAAAATTTTGAGAAATTTCCTGAAGTGAGTCCAATTATTATGAATGTAGTGTGTAGTCCTTAAGATATACTTTGCCCTTACAACTTATAACCTTTGGAACTGATTGCTTAGTTCCTGTAACACCTCGATTTTAAATCATTAGAGCATCATTCTTTTGTTTTTTACCCGTCCCTTTACCTGTTTCCAAGACCAAAGCATGAAGAGTACGGCATTTCTTTCCTCTGTTCGTTTAAGTAATATAATTAATATTTATGTTACTCGTTGGAACAGTCAATGAACTTCTCACCTCTAAAAGAAAATGTTGAAGGACTTTTAATTCCTCTTAAGTTAGATAGTTGCCTCCCTACATTTTGATTCAAGTTTGTAGAATTCTTATTGTTGCTTGTGATAATACAATAGTACATTTTCACTTTTTCGTCTTCTATTTGAAAAGGCTTGCCACGTCTGATAAGTGATAAGCCTTTTCTTTTTGACAGTTGGAAGGTCAACCGTCTACAATACCGTCTGTTGGACCTTGGAGGAAGGTATGAACCGTCGTGGACCTTCAAAATGACAACCCTCGAATGTCATATGCAGACTGTTTTAACATTTTCTGCTCGTTCTGTGGCACAGATGTTGACATCGAAAGATACCAACTTCATCGGATTCACCTTTAGAAAATCCGATGTCCTTAAATCCGTGGAAAGTTCAGGTATTCTAGTTTGAATTTCTTACTGTTAATTCATTAAGCTAGCTCCTTCCCTCGCTTTCATCTTATTCTCTAATGTCTTGAACAGTCCTATATCCTATAACTAAGTATACCAAAAAAAAGAAGAAGAAAGAATACTATTATTACGTAGCTATCATATAATATTTTAGGGTAAATCAGAACTACAGCGATAATGTAAGTTGGTCCTACATTTCCTCTGTATTGCTATAATTTGGGCACTTGAAGAGCTTTCCTTACTTTATATTCAGGTACATACATAAAATCAAAGGCACCTTCAAAGGCTCCGTCTTTGGTATCCTTGTTAGGTATATTCTGTTTTCCTCTTTATTTAAGCTTTATTTGGTAGTGACAAATAACCGACATTGATGATACAGTACAACTTTTCCTCTTCTTCAGGACAAAAGAGAGACAAGATAGTCCTCTTGAGTTTTTTATATTAAATTGGCTATAATTTTGTTAACTTGTTAGTAGTCATACAATGTCAAGTTAGTAGTCATCAGCGTTACTCATTGGTAAACTTCTTGTAATACGCTTTATTTCTGGCAATTCAGGTCAAATTGACTTGCAAGAAACTGTAATACCAGAAGGCGAACAAAAGCCGGAAGATTGACGCTTGAGCTGTAACCAACCATTTCCACTTTGTCTGTTCACGAGTATAAAAAAAACAAGTAGATACGACATTAAACTGTTAAGAATTGATGTGTGAAGATAGTATAAGGACATCGTCAGCCTCAGAGTTGATGTGATTTTTGAGCACGATACGTTGTTGTTACATTGCACCAAAAAGGAAATTGAATCTCTGAAACAAGTAAATAGTTGAATACAACCTCAAACAACTTTTGCTCTACATTTCTCTTTCACCAGGCACAGAAACCATCCTGACCATAATTTTGAATTTTGCAAGTTTGAATGGTCTGCTCCAAATTAAAAGAAAAGACATATGCGTCTTTTCTGTTTTCCTTGCAAATTAGTCACTAGCATGGCGTTTTGGGTAGTTTTCTTGTCACTCAGCCCCACACGATCGAATTCTATCCAGATACTGGTGAGTGAAGATACTGCGTGAGACGTGTTCAGCTCATTCACCAATGAAATAGCTCCAATTGTACCAATACAGGTTGCCATGTTCCTATATTATCCATTCTCCTACTGAGTGCACTTTACTTTTGTCCATTCCCAAGAAGAAAGATGATTGAAGGTACTTGGCTGACAGTGAAACAAAACAGTTGATTAAGGCTGGAGGGAAAACGAAATCTGTTTAAAAATCTAAACTACCCCATCGCTTTGGGCACTTTATTAATAAATCTAATTAAGTCTTTTGATTTCTCACTAAATTCTTTAATTGATTAGATTTAATTAACTAACTAATCAGTAGTTGCACTGTAAAAGTGATAAGAAAAATAATGATAAGGTTTATTTTAATTTAATTTTGACCATGTGATGTAACCTAAGATAAATTTATAACTCATCGTTAAAAGGCCTAATAATATGCAACTTTACCTTTATTTATTAAAAAAAGCCAAACACTTACATCCTGTTTGGAACATAAGGAATTCAATTCAATTCAATTCAATTCAATTCACTTGTTTGGAACAATAAGATATGTTGTTTCATGCATGTACCTTTACGTAAATGTTTTGTATGAGATGCCTGCATGCTGTGGTATATTCTTATATTTGGTATTAGAGCTTTGTTTTCTCTGTCTTGCTGTATAATATGATGAAAATCACCGAAACCTTTGTTTCTGTTTTGGCTTGTATTTTTTGCCATATATATATATATATATGTTGGAGTTTGTTGTTTTTTGTCGACCCTTTGGACCTCTTTAAAACGCTAGAGTTTTTTTTATCGCCATCTATGGTGCATGCAATGTTGTCTGGACCGTGAAGGAGGAGGAGGGATGACTACCATGAGTAGAGCTTCGACGTTGTCCTTCGGGAAGCGTTGCATGGTCGAGTTTTGGACATTTCAAACGGTTCGCATCGTCCACATCGTCTCAACGCCGGCATCTGTGTGAGCTCCGGCGTCCTCTGGTGGTCTAGAGAGTCGGGGCTCCGAGTTGCTCCAGCCGGGTCACATTCTAC
>JANZLX010000002.1:2658080-2675622 GCA_025531955.1 Erythroxylum orinocense | reverse complement strand
TTTATATGTCAAATATTTAAAAATTATTGTTATTTCAAATTAATTATTATTATTATTTATTATTAAGATTTTTGAAAATATGGTTGATGTAAACAGTAAACTAGTAAAATATACAGTACAACTGTATAATATATCAATATGGACTAATTTGTAATTTTTTAAAAATTTATGAACTTTTTTATAAATTTAAAAAATTTCTCAAAATAGTACCCGGTATCGATACAGTTCTATTTCAGAGCTCAATTCGGTACTAAATTTGGTACAGTATTCATAACATTGCTTATAACAAAAATATATATATAAATATATACCAGGTTTGGGGAACATGAGATGCTTTGGATACTAAAATGATTTCTACGTAAGTTGTTGCTTCTCTGAGCATAGCTAT
The DNA here is from genome assembly GCA_025531955.1 of Erythroxylum orinocense. Taxonomy (NCBI): domain Eukaryota; kingdom Viridiplantae; phylum Streptophyta; class Magnoliopsida; order Malpighiales; family Erythroxylaceae; genus Erythroxylum; species Erythroxylum orinocense. Next base: position 2,675,234 of record JANZLX010000002.1, on the reverse strand, counting down.
TGTCCGGTTCTTACCCCAGTGACAGTAATGTGGCAGAAGCCATATGCTTCTCTGGATTTTGGTCACACCAAACCATCTGCACACGAAATGAAAGGCACTATTGTGTTAGGAATGGTATTCTGGAAACTGTGCGGATTTATACTTCAACTTTTACCCTTTTACATGCAAGTTCTATTAAGCAAAAAGCTTATTTTTCCATTCCATGATTTCCATCAGCTTTTCGTGTCGACCGGCGTTAAAACTGAACTGAACTCAACAAAGTTTTGTTAAGAAGAAGCATCGAACAGCAGGGAGGCCTAAGAATTAAGGACTCGTGTAGTTAGCCTGAAGGGTTCCACGAGGCCCAGGCCTCAGAATCCTGTTGAAGCAGTGCAGTTATAATCTAGTGAGTGCAAAGGGTAACTGGTGAGTGAGATTACTACATGATTTATGTTTCTTTTTATGCAATTTTTTTTTAGTCGAGCGTTCAAAAACAAACAAAGCCACAAAATCCAAAGGTGAAACTCCTTTTTGGCATTCATCGATATTCCTCCATCTTTATGTCTCTTTCGTGTAAAAAAGATTACCAGGAGGATGAGGAAGCCGGCCTAATGGATGCCAGCATATCTAGCCCATCCTTGCAATACCCTGAAAAAGACATGTCAGTATACATTCACGAACCACACTTTAATGGCGAAAAGGGGTGGTGACCAAATGTTTAATCAGGATTGCAGGAACAAACACGAGAGGACTGCAATATTGTGAGTATAATCAGAACAATTATCTCAATTTTATTATAATCATACTCGAAACTTACAATCGTAAACTACAATTTACAATTTAACATTTCTTCAAACACTTTACAGACAGAAAAAAAAAAAAAACTTGACTGTCTGATGAGTAATTGATGATGGGAAAGTTTATTTGAGTGACAGCAGTAAGAGCTGTCCTGATCATCTTGACCAGCTTGCACATCTGCTTAATAATTCATTCACTACTTTCGGGGATACTCACAGCTGGATTCAAGGTCGAATGTAGGTCCTCTAAGGACTGTAATCATTTGATAAATTCCTATGATTTGATGTTGCATATTAACTAAGATTCGATCAACTCTGCGTGTGATGAACAGCTATAGGAGAATATCTCTTCTTCGCCTGTAGTCACTATCCTTGGCAAGCAACATCAACATGCTTCCTCCTACAAACTCACCGATCCTGATCATATGAGATTGGATCTTACTGCTTCAAGTTTTGTTTTTCTTGTTCGTCAAAAAAGAGGATTGACTTGAATGCGGATAAAAGATAAGCATTTCGGGATAGAGATTATAACTTTAGAACAAAACCTGGAATATTAATCTGCTTCGATCTGATTTGTCTCCTTTAGCTTGCCAAATTTAGTACGGAATTCAGAATCCAAAAGCAAAGAGATGAAGGTGCGGTTAGGTTAATCATGGGTTGGGCCATCGGTTTCAAAGGTCGTGAAAGTGGACCACTGGCTTTTCTTAGTCATGGACATAGACACGACAATGAGTTAGGTTGAGTAAGGTCTTTTGTTAATTAAAGATGACATTGTTCGGGCTTAATTTAGGTCGAAATTAATCAAATTTTAGGCCGAGTTTAAGTTTTTAAATGATATTAGATTTAAACAAATATATCGTAACTTAAAATGACATTATTTTCAAATTTTAAATAAACAATTAATTAGACTCCCAAATTTGATCAAGTTGACCCTAGGCTCTTATAAAAATTTTGGCTCTCAATCTTAAATTGGATCGACCCATTTTCATTATTATTAATCAGGTCTGACCTAATTTTTAAAATATAATTTATGTTCAGTCTAAAGTTCGATTGGATTCAAGTCAGTGTTAAATAATATTATTTAAAAAAAAGAAACTTTACAATGGAGGGTTAAATCATTCAAATTGATCTCAAATTAACTTTTAAATAAATCGAATTTAAATTGAGTCAAATTGAGATTGTCATATTTATACTCAGGCACACAGGCTTTTTCTCTTCATGTGTTAATTCTTTTTCTTTTTTTTTCTCTAATTTTGATTCTTAATCCCTAAAATTTAACTCCTATTGAATTTCACCCAAGGTTCTTTAAGTTTGCACAATTATCTAAATATAAGTTCATTTTACCATGAAATGGGTGTGTAGATATGCATCATGGATACTTAAATTTAGGGAGTTGCTTCCCAAATTAAAATGCTGTTCTTAGATATGAAGTACTCTCCTTAGTTGCATCTTCATTTCCCCCTTTTGGCTTATTATATTTTATCACTCTAGCCTGACTAACCTACACCTTACTAGATGTTATTGCTTCTTCTTTTCACTGTTAGTTCTTCCTAATGAATAATATAATTTTGTACATTTAAATATTCAAATTATAAATATTAATATAAGTATTTTATTATTTAATAAATAACAACAAAATACATGCAATATGAATATCGAACATGGACTAGCATATGATTGATACAAGTATAATGTTTATATTACATGTATTTCGTTAGCTTTTTAAAATTGAAGGGGTTTTAAAAATATATATATAATAATTTTTTGAGAATTTTTTAAAATTAAAAGAATTTTAAAAAATTTTAATTACATGAAAATATAATTCATTTGTCCTAATTTTTGCATCTAAAACTAACCTTCTACTTAGTGATCTCGCAACATGCAACACGACATTTGGTGCAAAATAAAGTGTCTTGTTAGCCCTTCACTCTTCATTTTTCACTCAATGGCGTGAGAGAAAAAAGAACATGAAAATGATGTTTGAAGATCTCCTTCTCCCTCGAGAAAAAGCAGATCCCTGAAGTTATAAGCTTTTACAGATTTATATGCTGGTCATATGTTGTAATCTCTCCTACTCTTACACACTATTGTATTTGAAGACCTACGGTATTCTTTAGTTTTCTCTATAATTATATAATAAAAGGATGAGGTTGTTGCGTATTTGAATTTGAAGTGATGGTTGCATGGTTGTACTTGGACTCTTATCGCTTGTGGGATCATACACGTCTCCTAATCATTGCAGAAGTTTATCAAAGAGGTTAGTGCAAAAAAACCAAGTTGGAGGGTGTGTGCGGCAACAAGGTTGATGAGCGTACGTGGGATAGATCATAGAGTTTATGTGAATTATTTGTTCAACGAAGCAGTGGGTGTCAAAGTGAAGATGGTGTGTGTGAGTATTATGTAAGAGTGACATAAGGAAGGTGAATATTTATGTTGAATAGAAAATCTTCTCTAGAAAAGCAAAAGACCCATTCACATCATTCTTTTACGCAAAATTAAATGTAGTATTAAATGTGTTCTTGTTGCTTGCATCATGATTACGTAATAGTGGGTTGTACGCCCTTAGATCTTTTGTCCGAAAAATTATGTACCAACCCTGTCTTATTTGATTCCAACTATTTATTTATACGAGACCTGTCCTGAGTTGTGCGGTGATGTAAAATTGAACAAACACTTCAGTAATTGTTTATGTTTTGTGAGAGAGATGAACAACGTGTGTGGAGTGAGACATGCTACGGTGAAGTCTGTGTTGGCTACGGTGCAATGGGTATGTGAGTTATTTTTCCAGACGTCTTCATCTGAATTTGTGAGTTATCTTTTCCATACGTCTTCATCTAAGGTTGTGAGTTGATTTTGTGAGAAAAATGTTGTGGGTTTTCATCTATTTTCTACGCTTGATATTTTGGATTTTGTGGCTTCATGGTGTTTATATGAATCAACTTATTATTGTTGTGACGACTTTTAGATTTATTTCAAAGGAGTTGAATCTATAGAGAAGTTATTATGTTTATGTGTCAAATTATTATTTTTTGTTTTCATTCTTAAATAGTTAATTACTGAAGTTATTTATTTATCATTTTTTCGTTAAAGGAGTGTTGAAAAATCCTTTGATGAGATTAACATGAGTTGATTATGTTAGCAGGTGTGAAATTCTTTCACGGAATGTGAGATTGAAAGATAGTGTCAAAGGTTGAGTAGTGTCGGCTTAGTAAAGCCTTAAGTAAATTTATTGTACTCCAATAAAAGTTATTAAGCTGGGCAAGGACCCAAAAAAACATAAGCGAGGTATGCCGAACTGCGTTACTAAATTTCATATACTTTTTATTATTTCGCTTTTGAATGCTTTTGTTTTTGTTTATACTAAAAACGTTCACGATAAAATTAGAAAATTTGCGAAATTACTACCCCTTCGATTTTTCAATATCAAATATATACCATGAATGTGTTCAATGGCGATGTACATTCTCTCACATCACAATGCACTAAATGAAGAATCCATGACTATCTTTTTCCTGCTATGAGTTAGAAAATTTGCAACCATATGATTTCAATTGTCCCCTCTGAGTCTTTTCTCTTTCTTTTGTTGGTTGTTCATAGCTCCAATCCTTATGATCCTATTGTGACAAGTGATATTCCTCCATCGACAATGCTCAATCTTCTTGGTTGCATCTCCAGATTTATGCCCGGATACATAGAAAAAGAAAAAACAGTCACATCACATCAACGGTTGTGGAAAACACATCAAAGAAGATTTGTTCTCACGGAATAAGAGTTGTGGCTTGCAATTCCCATAAACATCATTAGATTGAAGACCCAATTTCAAGTAGTGTAGAGAAACAGATGCAATACGAACTCAAAAACATTGGTTTTTTTTATATGATGGATTATTCGTATGGGGGCCATCGGAGAATATGACACCTGCCTTATGACTGATACCCAAGTATCCCCCAGAGATTTCCTTGTCATCACAGAATATGACACCTACCTTATGACTGATGACCCAAGTATCCCCCAGAGATTTCCTTTCCAGGGCAGAGAAGGCTGGAGTCTATTAGACTGCAAAGCACCTGTTCCTGATTCAGCAAAAATATGGGAACAAAAGGTGACCCATATGGAGTAGCTTCTCTTTTTGTACTCTCAAGGCACGTTCCACAATCCTCCCATGCATGATTGTTCACGTTGAAGGCAATTAGGTATATATCCTGAAAGGAGCAACCAAATCGTAGTGAGGATTTGCAATAGATGAACACGAACATGGAATTCTAGGCTCTCCCATTGAGTTTCTGAGTGTGAGATGACTCGTATCATTTATGATTTCTCCCACTAATTTGATAAGCGAGGCAAGTAACTTCGACAATGAGTCCTTCCTTGTACTTTGTCACATCGTACAATGATTTTATTTAAGACCAAAATGGCTTACCTTGATTAAGACATTGTACGCTTTGGTGGGATCAAAGCATCAAGTGCCACTAAATATAATGGACTGTCGTCCAAAAGGTGATTCATATTGCAATTATTAAGATATAGGTTATGATATCTTAATAAATAATTTTGAACATTACTTGATAATCGAATTTAGTTGAATTTATGTGGGACTTTTTTAAAATAAATTTGATAAAGTTAAAATTTTAATCAAAATGAGATTTAATAGATATCTTATTTTTAGATGATTATTTAAGGAAGCAAATTTTTTAAAATTTGAATTAATTATGACAGTTGTAATGTGGTTGAGTTTCGAGTATGTATTAGACTGAATATTGTCAATTTTGCAAAGGAGTTCTATATGACTTGGCAACTGAAATTTTTAGGGTAAATGGGGATATGTTTTATAAGCTGATTATGTGAAGATCGACAACTATTTGTAGCGAACTTTTCTGAAAATCACGTAAGTTGGGTTGAACCGTTTTTGTGCTGCATTTTCTTTGATAGTTATGATACAGTTTGTCTTGGAGTGGGCACTTTGAATTCTAAAACGCTAGAGGTTGTTAAATTCATAACTAAGGTGACATTACTTGCATCAAGTGGGGCTAGCTATATCTACTCATCTACAACGAATCCTCTACTAATGGAGTCATTATCTGAATGAATAAGTGTTAAGAAAAGACCTTAACTTAGTTTTGTGTGGATGGATGATCGATTGAAGTACTTATCACCTAAATAGTAACTACGACAGATGGAATAGCAATGGTACATAGAGCTCAAGTTGTGATATCTAATATGGATGGTGGAGGTGTGTGTAAAATTTCAACCACCGTCGTGGATTTTATAGCTCCATTGTTTGTAACGTCTGGGTGAAGAAATAATTATTTTGTTAGTAATTTTTCATATTGAATAGTTGCAATTTTTTTCCATTGCGAAGATTTTTTGGGTTGTCGATAGTGATTTTTATGCGAAAAATTTCTAGAAGCCTTGGTGTTTTTGCAGCTCTTCATGTATGAAGTTTCAGTGATAAAATGTTTGTTGATTTGAGACGTTTTGTGGCTGTTATGCGTGGAATATTTCAGTGACTATATTGAAGTTTCACAGTAGATCTTTCGATGGATAATTTCTCATTCCTTCGTTGACGAAGCCACATTGTTAGAGAAGTTGTTTTGTTTCTTAAGTGTCTTTGTTTGTATTCTTTATTATTTCAACCATATGAGTTGTTTTATTATCATCTTTATTATCAAACATTGTTAAAAAAATCTTCTATTGAAGTTAATACGAAGTGGTCGTATTATTAGGTATGAAATACTTTTACGAGTTTGTTGATTTGAGACGTTTTGTGGTTGTTATGCATGGAATATTTCAGTGACGATATTGAAACTTCACAGTAGATCTTTCGATGGATAATTTCTCATTCCTTCGTTGACGAAGCCACATTGTTAGAGAAGTTGTTTTCTTTCTTAAGTGTCTTTGTTTGTATTCTTTATTATTTCAATCATATGAGTTGTTTTGTTATCATCTTTATTATCAAATATTGTTGAAAAAGAATCTTCTGTTGAGGTTAATACGAAGTGGTCGTATTATTAGGTGTGAAATACTTTTGACTAGTTATAAGGACATGGGATAGAGTTGAGGTTGAGTAAGTCGGCTCATTAAAATTTTGTAAAAAACTATTGTTGTTAGTGAAAGTATTAAGTTGAGTGAGGGCTCCGCAGACGTAAATAAGTACATCGAACTGTGTTATCAAATCTCAAATGTTAATTTGTTATTACATTTGTTATTATTTTTTGTTTTTGTTTTTGTTTTTTTTCAAAAAGTTTATAATGACAATGACAATTCATAATTTGTGCAAAACCACATCATTAGGAAAATTTTAAACAAGTAATACATTCTCAAAGTTGACAATAAGTCAATAACCTAAGTAGCAGTACCAGGGATCAAGCTTGTTTTGGCTAAGGCAAATTTAGGTCATTATGTCCTTTGTTCGTTGCAAATGGCCCTCCAGAAGTATGGGAATGTCTCCAAAAAGACGGGACATGTCACCTACGCCATTATTTTTCTGCCTTCGCTTTTGCTTACTTATTATTATTATATTATTTGACAATAAATTAACTACATTGTTATTATTTCGATAGTTTTTTCGTTATTATGATTAATGTTATTTAAATTAATGTTGACTATAACAATTAAATTTGTGAGTAAAATTTACTAATATATTTTTTAAAATATAAAAGATAAAAGTTTAATTCCGTTAAATTGTTTACATGTTGAGAGTCTATTTTAAAATATTAAAATTGAATTTAAATACTAAAAACCCTCTTAACTTTAAATTATAATTTTTGCCTGTCAAGTTGAGGGGGAACGTTTATGGCATGAGCTCTCTCGCACGTGTAACCAATTAACTAACTAGAAAAAGCATGGTAATAGCAGTGTGGGCATAGCGTATCCGAATGTTCTCGAAATAAATAATTAAGATTGAGACAAGTGTCACATGCAGCTGTCGTGATGGCGACGACAATGATGGTAAGGACTCTCTGTGGGAACGGGCACACATAAGAGGATTAGGGTCCCATGCTCCAGAGATTACCACGTCGGCAAAGGTATCTACACAAGAGTGGGACCTATATTTTAAATTTAAAAAAGAAAGTAAAAAAGAAAATATGAGGTGGAAGGTCGGAGATCTTAAGAATGTACTGAGAATGAGCTGGACGCCATTCCCCGGATTTTCCCTTTTTCTTTTTTAGGATTCCCCCTTGCTAATATTATGGCATCAAATTATCAGTATCTTCTTCTGTAACTATATTAACTCTATTTTATATAATTCTATTCACATAAATATATGAGGCTTAAAAAAAAAAGTGGATGAGATAGTATGAAACAAGATTAGTATAGAGTTATAGGTACAAAAGCTCTTGTTCTTAATATTATAATATCAAGAATCTCAAATTTTATAGTACTTTTTGTTGAATAATATTATTATAATTTTGGATTAATTATAAAAAATCTTAAACTTTTAGTAATTTTACAAATATAGTCTAAATTTAAGACAGTGACAATTAAATATTTAATTTTTTTAATTCTAGCTTGACGTTTGTGTTTCCATTATCTTTGATAAAATTCACTCTTCAAATCAAACTTACTATAAATTTGACTGTAACCTATCTTCTTGAAAATTGTGTTGATTTCAGGTAATGAATACTGATCTTTGTGAGTTGCAATGCTTTGTTTCAGTTCAACATGTATAGAACCGTAGATTCATTACATGGTGGGAATAATGAAATTAATTTATCTTGTTCCATTATCGAACAAGGTTGAAAGGTAGGAAAATTGTGTTGTACCATCATCGTAAAGATGAAAAGAGCTTGTGCTTCAGAATTGGGAGGGGGAAAAAAGAAAAGAAGAAATGATATCTGATTGATCGGTCAGTTCTGCTACTTTCTTTTTCTTCTTGAGATTTTGTTTGATTACTAAGCCTTAGTACTTTTTATTGGAGGGGGTTGAGGGTTTAAACCACTAGGACAAACAGAGAAAAAAGGGTGTGAGTGTTGGGAGAAAATGGACTGAGAACTAATGGCGATGCAACAATGGGAACCATTGAGGAATGAAACAACGACAACAAACAGAGAAATAAGGGTGTGTGCATTTGGGAAGATGGAATCGACAAATTTAGAGAATTAATTATGTTAAAACAACATCGTTTTAGTTATATTATAAAACAATGACATTCATTAATCATCACCACTTGCGTTAGTTAAGGCTAACCTAACGTGTCCTATTAATTAAGATTTCTGGAATATGTGATAAGTCAGGTCATCAAAGATAATAGAAATATTAACGTCATATTAAAATTAAAAAATTAAAAATTTAAGTATTTAATTATCACTTTTTAAAGTTTAGGCTATAATTGTAAAATTAGGCAAAGTTTGTGATTTTTTGTTATTAACTCTAATTATTTACATCCATCAAATTTTCACATTCTTGCAATTTTACTTTAGACATTTTTAATTTAATAATTTAAGGATAAAATTTTGTATATATGTCATTAATTAAAATTTATGTATATATATATATATATATATATAGATCTATATAAATAATAAGTTATTATAAAATATCAAATTGTATTATTAATTTAAATTAATAATTAATTTTCAAAAAGTTCTATTTGAATAATTAATTAAATATAGAAAAGAGTAAAAGACATAGACTTCCCAGAAAATTTTTTATTTTCAAAATTTTGAAAAAACTATTTTTAATTTTCAAAATTTCAGAAAATCTCATTTGTTAGGTTATGTTTGATTAGACGTAAGATTTTTACTATAATGAAATATAATGAAATGAAATATAAATGGATTTAAAATTAGAAAATTGTTGTTCGGGAAAATATAACACAGTGAAATGTTATTTAAAAGAAGTGTTTATAATGTAATATAATAAAAAATTGTTTGTCATTTTACATTCTATCCTAAACTTCTCGTATCGGAGGTTTCTCATTTTCACTGTTTATGATAGAATGAGATGTAACATGAAACCTTCATCTTCCATCTTATTCTATCATAAACTTTTCTCCTAAACAATGGAATAATATTACATTACATTATATTCCATTAATAAACTTCCAACTAAACATAGTCTTAAACTTTTGTGAAAAATAACAATAAAATACATATAATATAAATGTTTGATGTAAACTAATGAAACGTTATTAATATAGTAATTCAATTTAGTTCTTAAATATGATATGAACTTATTAAACTTAGCCTAAATGAATTATTTAAGATAATTATAATAAATTATTACTTTATATCACATTTAATTAATTTGGTTTGAATTTAAGAGATATATTGAATCCTTATGTAAGCAATATTTGATTAGTATAAGAGTAATATTTATACCATGTGATTCTATTATTATTATTATTTAACTTAAATATAAGAGAATTGATTTTTTTGGTAAACTAAAAATTAAAACATGATTAATTTTTGGTTTAATACTTGTTAAATGTTAAGGGTTTCTCTTAAAATTGTAAAATAATTTATTTAATTAATTTTTTAAAAATCTCACCAATTTTTTAAACATCTCATTTTAAATATATATTACTTTTAAAATAGTCAAACATAATTGATATTCTAGAAAACTGGAGAACATCCAATCCTACAAAATATTATGAATATAGAGATGTAAATTATCTGATAAAAACGATTTTAACCAATACGTATCAATTAACTTTGTAATAGACGTAAATAGAATTTAAATCTGCTAGATTGTTAGTGAATTTTGGCTCGTGTACCTAAGTCAATACTTCAAATTAAGTGCATAAGGATGGATATTAGGAAAGTAACATGTTTTATATTTATATTAAGCTCGCGAAACAAATAAATAAATGTTCGGCAAAGCCTAAAAAGTTAGTAAGTAAATTTATTCACAATCATAGTAATCCGTCGATAAATTTATTGACGTTCGCAGCGGTCCACCGTTATATTCGCTGATGGTTATATAATATATCTGTCGACAAATTTATTTGCGGCTGTTTTAACGATGCTTTTGTCCGTCGGTTGGTTCCGTTACTAACTTATATTTTTTAGTATATAGAGAGGACCTTATTCCGTATCTCAGGGTCCCGTGAAAGGATCAAAAACGAAGGTAATGCGGAATACCTAGATTCGATTCCATTTATGATTCTGAGCTCCAAACGCCTCCGAATCTTCCAGATTCTTTAGCAAAAAATGCTTACGGACTCATGAACAAGGCCTTTATACAATTTCTTCAAGTTCCGAATTTTCTTAATGGATCAGGAACCTTATGCTCATGAATGACTCTCTTGAGTAATTGGAGGAGGTCTTACCTTTATATAGCTTTCATATCGGACCTTTTCATCACAAGGCTGATATAGACCTGGTCCACACTAATCGAGACCCATTTTTTACCTGAACTTTGACCCATTAATTTAGATTATTTATTGGGTCACTTAATTATCTTTATCTAGATTAAATGACGTAATTTAACCGATAATTTATCTAAAAATTAAAATTGTAATCAATGTTACTCAAATTTTATGAGATATTAACAAAATTACCTTAAAGATAAAAATGTCTAACAATATTACCAATAGAATTCAAACGTTTTCTGTTGATAGTTTTTGTCACTAAAAGATATTTTTATTGTAGGGTTGTAAATTCAAGTGATTAAGCGACTTTTAGCTTATTCGATGTATGTCACGAGAGAGCAAGAAGTTATTTATCACATGTTCTCCAATTCTCTGACAATGGCCCCGCTTGAGCTCACCTCGTCTTCCATACATTATTTATTTGTCTCAGACATGTTTCAAATGCTCAATCCTCGACCTTCGTTCCTAGAAATGTCCATCTATGGACCACACCGAAGAGCTTATTGTTTTGTTTTTCAACTTACTAGGCTGTCCTCAATTAGTGCATGTAAAGACACTCCAGAGAGGAACCATATATCTTATTATTCAGCTCAATTTTAAAATTCTGAAATTGGTATTTCAAAAGATATTATGTAAAAATCTTAAAAAAGTTATGTGATCGATAATTGATAATTAACAGTATTAATATTATAAATAATTAAAATTTAAAATGTTTTTATTCAATAATAACAACCACCAAACTTATAAACTAATTGATTATTTAGCTGATGCAAATTTAACTTAGAAGTCGAAATGTTTATTTGTAGTTTGAAGTCAATGTGTACAAATTATGCTATCGTTATCCAAAAGTAATAATTTAATTATGGACCTTTGAATTCTAAAATAGTGGGGTATGCGCAACTTATTTGATGTATAGACTATAAGCAAAAGGCATGTTTTTATACTATAATCAGAAATAGTATGCTATCCATTTCCCACTTTCGTGATGACAAGAGTGCCCGTGTAGGTTAGGATTTGTGGTTGCCATGCAAGCCCACAGGTGTACGACGAAGAAGAGAGGGAATAATTAAGTAGGGACATGTAATAAAGAAAGTTAATGCACTATGCTTTCTTCCTTTAGACTACTAGACTCAGTTAACTTTGCGAGATTAGCCCATAATTACACCAAATTAACAAATTCAATTCCTTAATTATCAACAACATTTTCAGTAGAAGTTCTACTGGTACACAGAATCTAAAAGGTCTAAAAATACATATTCTTATTCCTAACTAATAACGATGTTGTTTATAATAAATTAGGATAAAAAATTAAATAAATAACTAACTAGTATTTAATTATTTAAAATAAGTGTCATTCTTGACTTTATATGTATATTTATAATTTTACTTTCAAAATTAATCTTTAATTTTCCTCTCATCTTAATTACACAGATCACAAAATGAGGGTCACGAGGTAACTTCATATGAGTATTAATAAGGGTATATTTATAATTTCATTAACTTTCTTAATAAACATGTATTTTTCTAAAATGACACTTATTATGAATCGAAAGGAGTAATAAATAAAAAGAAAAAAGAAATAAAAACATATTAAATAATAAAGTAACAATAAAATAAAATAAAAAATGTATCATGGACTAGCTTTCTGGCCTGTGTTCGTTTTGTTTCGCTTTTTTGGATCCTCTATTTTTTGTTTTGCTTGCTGCGTGGCTTTGAACAGTTTCTTTAGCTTTGGTTGTTTCTTATCAATAAAGCCTGGCCAGATGGTATTAAAATAAAAAAAAGATTATTGGAGAAAAGTTTAATTTCTAAAACTTTACAACAACAACAATAATAACAACTCAATTGCACAAGATTCGTTGCTTTACAAGAGTTGAGAGAGGGACATTAATTTTATACAATATTTTCTTTACATTTTACAAAAAGGCTGCCTCGTAACTTAAAGTTGGGAATTTTTTGTCGCAAAGAAGTAATTGAAAATATCAATATTTTAAAAATTAGCTAAATTAAAAATTAAAATAAAGGGTTTAAAGTTTGAATTATTATTAAACCCTTATAAAAATTGTATACAGTAAAGATTGAAAAATTTTAAAAATTTAAAGTATGATTGAAGATGGAAAGTATAATTATATATTAAAGAAGTTGAATTTTAATTTAAAAATTATTAAATAAAAATTAATAATTTTAATTTATGAAAATAACCTAACAAGAAAATTAGATATTGTTAGTTCGTTTTTTAATAATTAAATAATAAATTATTTGTGCCAATATTAGTTCCCGTATATGCTGTTTGTTTTTTGTCTTTATTCTCCAAACTCCTGATAAATAGACATGATCTTCGTCTCCCAGTCACAAGATCGAGCAAAGGAAAGGCCTGCTCTTTATTATAGGGATCTACTTGACACCATCCTCGTAAAGAGCGAGAAAGAGAGACAGAGGGACAGGGATGGTTTACATTCTTCTATATGTTGTAGTGTTCTTTATCAGTTTACTGTCACATGTATGTAGAAGAAGAAACAATAAAGGATTGAATAAAGGAATTAAACTCCCACCTGGTTCATTGGGTTGGCCTTATGTTGGAGAGACTCTTCAACTCTACTCTCAGGACCCAAATGTATTCTTCGCAACCAAACAGAAAAGGTTGCGTATATATCCATTTCGAATCTCTCTTAATTTTTCTCTCCGCAAATGATTCTATTTCTATTCTGCTTTCAATTGAATGTCTTGTTCATGGTGTTGTAGGTATGGAGAAATCTTCAAGACCCATATTCTTGGTTGCCCTTGTGTTATGTTGGCTAGCCCTGAAGCTGCCAAGTTCGTGCTGGTGACACAAGCTCATTTGTTTAAGCCAACGTATCCAAAGAGCAAGGAGCTACTGATTGGGCAATCAGCTCTATTTTTTCATCAAGGGGATTACCATTTACGTCTAAGGAAGCTCGTGCAGGGTTCGTTGTCTCTTGATGCTATTCGAAAGCTGGCTGTTGATATTTCCTCCATGGCAGCCTCCACCTTAGACTCATGGGAACATGGGAGTGTTATAAGCACCTTTCAAGAAATGAAAAAGGTTGGTTGTTGTTTTATCCAGTAATTTAATTCGATCGATAATCATTTAATATTAGTTAGTGCTATCACCATCCAATGCAAGCCCTCAAGAAATCTGTTCTTCACCTCTGTGGTTCCAGTTTTCTTTTGAAGTGGGTGTATTGGCAATCTTCGGCCATTTGGAAGCTAATCATAAAGAAGAGTTGAAAAAGAATTACACCATCGTCGATAAAGGGTACAATTCCTTTCCAACAAGTCTTCCAGGAACACGTTATAGAAGGGCACTAACTGTAAGCATTTAGTTAGTACATTGCAAGTCAGATACTTCCTTCTGCTTCTGAATTAGTATTCCTCTTACACTGAATCGGTGTTCTTCAGGCGAGGAATAGACTCAGTAAGATTCTCAGCGACATCATTTGTGAAAGGAAAGAGAAGAAACTACTTGAACAGGATTTGTTGGGTTGTCTGCTGAACTCAAAGAGTGAGAAAGGAGAAGTCTTGACAGACGACCAAATCGCCGACAACATTATCGGAGTGCTATTCGCCGCTCAGGACACCACAGCAAGTGCCATGACATGGATTGTCAAGTACCTCCACGACAACCGAAAACTTCTAGAGGCTGTAAAGGTATGAGAAGATCTAGAACAAGCCAAAAAACAAGGGTGAATTGTCTAGAACGTTGATTCTAATCTATTTTCCACCGTATTGTCTTTGTCCTGAAATTATTATGAATGGAAGATGTTGGTTCCATTAAACATCGGCAATAGTTAGTAAGTTTCTCCTTTTGAACAGGCTGAACAGAAGGCGATTTGCGAACTTAACGCTGAAGGTGGTCAAACGATAACTTGGAGCCAGACAAGAAAAATGCCATTCACTCACAAGGTCTGAAATTTAGTATACCTGGAATAGTTTAGCACTTTAAAGCAAAATACTAGTGGTCCAAGAGAATATGTATACTTTTTTTTTTTTCCTGACAGGTGAAATATCATTGCATGAGTTGCTGACAAATGGTATACTATGGCCTGTATTCCAGGTTGTGTTAGAGAGCTTAAGAATGGCAAGCATCATATCTTTCACCTTCAGGGAAGCCGTGGCAGATGTGGAGTACAAAGGTAAAGTAGAAATTAGAGTGGTAATCAAGTTGAATTTGCATTTGGAAGCATTTTCAGAATGCGACTGACAATGAATTTTGTGACAGGTTACTTGATTCCCAAAGGCTGGAAGGTAATGCCTTCGTTCAGGAACATTCATCACAATCCAGAATATTTTAGTGATCCTCAAAAATTTCATCCCTCCAGATTTGAGGTAAGAGTCAAAGTTTCTGGCTGACAGAATCTTCACTTTCCCTGTCTTTTAGTCTTCAACAGCAAAGCTCACTCATTTTCCAATCGTGTAGGTTGCACCAAAACCCAATACGTTCATGCCATTTGGTAGTGGAGTTCATGCCTGCCCAGGGAATGAACTTGCTAAGCTGGAGATGCTTATCATGATCCACCATTTGGTCACCAAATTCAGGTTTTATCAAAACCATACAACTGTATGGTAACAATCTCTGATTTTTAAACCACAATGAGATTTACTAAACGTCTGTTTGTTTTCCTATTTTCGGTTGCAGATGGGAAGTGACAGGATCTGAAAGTGGGATTCAATATAGACCATTTCCAGTGCCCGTGCATGGACTTCCTGCGAGATTTTGGAAAGAATCTATCATCACCTGCTAGCATATTTTTCTCTTCTTCTTCAGACTACATAATAATTGTATCTCATTTTTTTTTCCTCATTTTTAATCCTTATTAAAAAGGGTCAAATTAGCCATTATTCCTAGCTGCAAATTCAAGTGGGGAGTGGCGATCCTTGTTTTATTTTTTTTTCTATATAAAGCCTAATATTTATTCTGCCCCATTTGTATTTTGATTGTATCTTTAAAATTTATCTTCAGGGTGTAACATTTTATGATGATTCAAGTTGAACCAAAGAAAAGAAACGTATCCACATCTTATTTTCCTTTTTATTTTTTCATTTCGAATGACCCCCACAAAAATTTGAGATTTTGACTAATCCCATGTTCACATACACCACGAGTCTGACAATGAAGAACGACCATGCTTGCTTGCCCATCCTGAGGGCTATACTCAGAGGCTGCTAGATAGCCATTTGTTTACCTTCTATTGGTTTGTTTGGAATGGACTCATCATTTCCATAGACAAATTTGAATTGGTTGGTCGGCTATGGTCTGGAGAGCACCCAAAAACGAACAGCGACCTTTGGTGAGGTGGTTAACCTTTTGCTTTATCCTAACTATCTCATCCGCACTTTTTTTTTAATTCTTACTTAAATGTACAGATGACATGATATGAAAGAGAGCGGAAATAAATTAACTTGAACAGAACATCTGATTCGTTCATTGCGAGCTACTTAAGTCATGCTTGATTTTGGATTTGGACCCAACTAAGATGCGTCACTCGAAAGCCTTAATACTGGTAAAGAGTAATCTAGTCACCAGTTCATGGTGATATTTTGAAGAAGTTCAAGGTTACAGACAAATTATTGGCGGGCAATTTCGTTCTTTCTTATAAAGTTGGATAATTATTAATTATATTTTTTATTTTAAATAAAATATCGGTTAAAATATATAATTTGATCCAGATAAAGATAATAAAGTGACCTAATAAATAATCTAAATTAATGGGTCAAAGTTCGGGTAGAAAATAGATCTCAATTAGTATGGATCAGACCCATATCAGTCTCGTAATGGAGAAACCTGATATGGAAACTATATAAAGGTTAAAGTCTCCTGTAATTGCTCATATCAATCATAAGCATAAGGAATCTCTGATCCGTTAAGAGAGCTTACGTATTGAGAAAACTGTAGAAAGATCTAAACCACGTGTCCGATAAACACTTTCAATAAAGGTCCTAGGAGATTCGTGATCGTTTGGAGCTCGGAATCGACATCGGAATCAGAAATGAAACCGAAATTAGGTATTCTGCATTACTTTCATTTTTAATTCTTTCATGTTTGAT
>JANZLX010000002.1:2643589-2653801 GCA_025531955.1 Erythroxylum orinocense | reverse complement strand
TATTCTGCATTACTTTCATTTTTAATTCTTTCATGTTTGATCCTGAGTACGTAATAGGGTCTGTACTACTTATTGCATGTAATATCAAAGTGATTACATGATTGGACTGTCGGAAATGAAGGTTTTTCAGTTTTTCATCTCATATGATTTTCCTCAATTTTTGATTCGTTCTTCAGTTTTTTTACATATATAATTACGTAAAAGAGGTATATATAAGACTAGCTAAGAAAAACGGGTCGAATGAAGAGAAAAACAACATCCTGGGATGCCAGAAATCACCTCCGACGTCGGTGGACGGAGGAGACGTTAGGCGAGTGCAGAGCAAGCACTTGACGCTGCTACAGTGCTGCAGGGTAGTAGCGTACGGTTGGCGCGTGTGGTGCACGCCCCAATCAGACGTCGACACCTTACTCCAGCAAGCGAAGGATGCGTGTTGCACGTGCAACGCACACGCTATCCACGACCCACCAACGCAGCACACGCCACATTTGTCCCTACATGTGATACGCCAGATGGAGGACATGTGGCGGCACGTCGTTGCACGCACCGTACAGTAGGTGCGCGCTTGCGCGTAGTGAGCGCGTGACGTGCAGCGCCAGATGCATCTGCAGCCCTTCGGCCAGCCGGTGTGCAGTGCACCCGAGGTCCCACGCCACGTCAACCGTACAAATTCTGCTACAGTAATTAAAAAACACAAATTTCAGATTTCTCGTAAGGGTGCCCCGGGGGTGTTTTGGGTTGGTTTTCAGGTCTGAAAAATTTATAAGGTAAGTTCCATTTTTCTGGATTTATTACATTAGTAATAAATTAAAGTTTAACTTCAGAAAAAGGAATTAAGTTATTTTGAATCCGATTTTGAGTGAGTTTTCATGCTTCGAACATCATATGAGGGAGATACTTCAATTTTTTGTGTCTCGGGTCTCATGGTCAGTGTTCAGAATTGCATGATAGTTGATTGGAAAAGGAATTAAGACATTCTGAAACCATTTTTGAGTAAATTTTCGTAAAACGAACTTGCCATAAGGGAGATACATGAGGTTTTCATGTCTCGAGTGGTTGGTTCAGTGTCCGGTGATGCTCGATAGTTACTCTACTGAGATTTTTCTTTTACAAAAGTTTCAAATGAAGTTTTCAAAAAATGTCTTCAGCACAAGTGTGTGACAATGAGACTGTGTTTTGCATTTATTAATGTAACATTGTCATATACTACATGAAGAATGTGAGGATAACATAAAGACGTATTCCTTGTGTTTATGGACTTTTTGAGTGCTGATGAGGATGTAGTCATCAAAGTGGCCTTTCAAGTCAGTATTTTGAATTGTTATGCTTGCATGTTGGGGGACGTCTCTGATTTTATGTTTGATTATCCTGCTTAAAGGTGTTGGCCTTACATAATATTTTGAGATGTTCATAAAGGCATTAGATGGAAGAAAGCTATTGCTCAAGTGATCTATTCACCCAAAGGTGGTAGTGTCATAAGAGTTAATAGTTTGTACTCTGATCGCTTTTATGTGTAGATCTAATTGCATATATTATATATTTAGTCCAAAGGTGATTCATAATATGTGTAATCGGATTTTTAGTAAAGATATTATTTAATGGCTTCAAGTATTGCCATTGTCCTATATTTGTGTTGATTTAAAGATTATCATCTTGAAGTCACCTATTCAGTCATCAAAATCAGTGTCACCATTGAAACCCTGACCAGTTTCAATGCAAAGAAGTGGACGGAGGATGTATTTAATGCTATGGAGATAGCTAAGGTTGATATGACCATATGGACGGATAGGGCATCTCACTTACATCCATGAGCTCGAGATTTCATAAAGCAACCTATAAAACCTAGGATCGGTCTAACAATTTATATCTGATGACCATTAAGAGATCTATTCGTTACCATCTGCTAAGTCGACTTCAAACAGACATAGTGAAGGAGTTTCCTGATAATGTCTCCCAGAGGTACACAGTCTCATCTAGTATTGAGACAAGTGCCTTGATGAAATAATTATGCTCTATGAGATATATATAGGAGAAAAGGGAAGTAATGAAGTACATATCGAGAATAATTTATCTTCACAGTAGATTGAAGATGTTGGTACTGCAATGCTTTGATAGCCCATTGTGTTACTAAGGAGGAGAAACTCAAGTTTGCTACTCTTACAACCCTCGAAGCAATTAAAAGGAATATAAAAATGAAACCCGCTGAGTTTAAAGGTAAAAAGTTCAAATCTTCTCCATATGTTGATGTTGGTTGAATCAGTGTTGATAAAGGTCCTAAGGACATTAAAAAAAACCAGTAGTATGAGGTTTAAAAGGAAAGACTGAGGCTATCAGGTTACTCTTTGGCTTGTCAATTATGAATCTAATTTGCGATAGTCGCATTAAGTTCACATGGTGGCTATTTAGTGGAACATCTGATCAAGGTGTTTCCACAATACAAAGGTTCATATCCAAGATAAAGTCAAATAAAGGGAAGGAGAAACTAATAGTTCTCAACAATAAAGAAGTGGAAGTAATATCTATAGGGGATGTATATGCTGAACTTTATTGTATGGTTCATTTGTGTTTTACACAACATATTTTATATATGATCTTTTGATCAATTTTGGATAAAGAGGGTTAATGTTTTGTGTTTAATGCTTCTGTTGTATAGTTGTTTAATGCAAAACATAATGGTGCAACTTTCTGTCATATGGTGTGTATAGAATGTGTCTTACATAGAATTAGATAAATACTTCTTTGTATCTTGCTAAACAAGTTATGAAATAAAGGATCCTGATAAATGAGAAGTCATACATGGTGTGACATAAAAGTTTAAGCCACATTCCTAGAGCTAAAGTTGAGAGATTGATCAAGGAAAGCATTTCTCAATTCTAGATTATGATGATCTGGGAACATGTGCTGACTAATGTAAAGATAAGTTGACTAATAAGGATATTGACATCAACTCGTGCTTCTGACTTGTTAATTATGATACATAAAGATATCGGTAGACACCTTATACAATTGCATTATGCAATTCTAAATGTATTATAACATTTGTTGATGATTATTCCCATCACAGTTATGTGTTCCTACTTAAAGACTAAAGGTTGAGAACCAATTGGAAAAATTCATCAAGAAAGTCATATTTGACAGTGGAAGAGAATATCATGGCAAGCATGATGTTTCAGGACTTTAAAAGGTCCGTTTGTTAAATATTTAGAATCAGTTGGAATAGTGACTTAATTCACTATGCCGAGTAGTTCTAAGCAAAATGGTGTGTTGTCGAAAGGCATAACAGCATCTTAAAGGACTTGAAGAAGTTGATGCAGAAGATGACTAATCTACCTAATTACCTAAAAGTTTGGAAACCCAGCCTTGCACACATTAGGCTGCCCTACAAAGGTAGTATAATCCTTATAAAGATAAATTGCATGCTCGTTCCCCTCATTGCTATTTAGTAAGATATCTTGATCATATTAAGGCTACAACTTTTATTGTAGAGAATGAGAGATGAGAATAGTGGAACATCTAAAGTTCTAGAGTACCATGTTTATGATGATGGTAGGCCCATTGACCCTTCGAATAATAACAGGGTGGATACTATAGTTGTCATGTACCCGCTACTCATATAGTTAAATCCAATGGATCTAGGTCTTTGTACCGTACCTGTATAGGAATAGGAACCCATAATTGTAGACACAGAGATTCCTGGGAGTACAAGATCTAATACAGTCAAGTAAATCCACTAAAGTGAGACGACCTGCATCCCATTTGATAACATAGTCTATCAGGTATAAAGGACTATGCTATTAAACATGTTACGGATCCAGTTACTTTTACATAAGATGTTTCTGGACCCAATGTGGATATGTGGTGAGATGCAATAAATGATGAGATACAAACCATGTAGCATAGTAAGGTCTGGGAGGTAGTTGATTTGCAATGGTACTACAAACTCGTCAATTGTAAACGTAATTTTAAGACCTAAAGGATTTTAGGATAAAGTTCAGTGATTTATGGGCTCGCTCAATTGCCTAATGGTTCACTCAGAGAGAAAGGTTGACTTTACGTTACCTTTTCTCTCGTATCCTCGTAGGATACATTTTGAGTGATTAAGGTAATTGTAACTCATGATGATATAGAGTTACATCAGATGACTATCAAAATCTCTTTCCTAAGTGACTACCTTTATGAAGAGGTTTATATGATACAACGTAAAGGATTTCAGGATCCAGATAGAACTGACATGGTCTGCGAGTTATGCAGATCAATAAGTAGTTTATATCAAATCTCCTAAAAGTGATACCTTACAATTGATGAGGTTATGACCTCTTTCAGCTTTATGAAAAGCAAAATTAAAAGATGTTTGTACAATGAGGTTAAGGGGAGCAAAGTTATCTTCCTATTACTGCATGTGGATGATATATTGCTCACGTCAAAATACTTGTCATGTTGTATGAGGTTAAGTAACTTTTGGTCAAGAACTTTGACATGAAGGACCTTGGTGTAACATCTTCTGTTCTAAGTATTCAGATTCACCAGAACAAATCTCAACACTTATTAGGCCTCTCATAGAATGCATATAATGAGTATGTGTTACAAAGGTTTAATACAGTTAACAGTAAACCTATCTTAGCACCTATCTCTCATAGTGAGAGATAATCTTTGGCACAGTATCCAATGAATAGAGTAAAGAGAGAGGTTATGAGGAATTTTTCATATTCTAGTACGATTGATAACCTGATATATGCTCAGCTATGTACTAGGTAGGATATTGCATTCACTGTTTGACTTTTTGGTCAATATCTGGTTAATCCAGTTGTAGACCATTGGAAAGCAGTCTAGCGAGCGTTAAGATACTAAAGCAAATTAAGGATTATATGTTGTCATAAAGAAAAGTCAACAAACTAAACCTTGTAGGAAATTCATATTAAGATTTTAGTTACGTGTCCAGATGATCGAAAGTCCTCTTAAGGTTACAGTTTTAAGTTTGCAGATGGTACAATGTTGTGGAAGTATGTTAAGAAGACACAGGAAACTTCCTAGAATATGCATGCAAAGTGCATGCTATGGGGCTGCTTCACAGGCAGTTTAGCTCAGAAACTTAATTTTTGAGTTGTCTGTGGTTGATTCAGTGGCTAGACCCATTTGATTGTACTGTAATAATCTTCTTGCCGTGTTATTTAATAGCAACAAAGAATATCACAGGATCTTAGCATTTAAAGGTCAATTATTTGGCCTAAAGGTGTTAATGCAAAAGGTGACATTAAGGTTTGAAGCATTTAAAGACTGAGGAACTGTAAGTCGATCCTTTAACTAAAGGACTTCGCCCACTTGTGTTTGTGACACAAGTATACAGTATGGGTTTTGACGTCTTTAGACACTATTAGTTAGGGGATCGTTATGTTTGCTCCATGTACATTTGTATATTTTGATGTATTATGACAATATGATGGTTCATTGATAAAGATTATCATCGTTTATCCTCAGTAATATGTGTTGTCATACATTGTCATAATATGTATAAAAGTCTTAAGATTTGTGCTGATCTTAAGCATTTAAAGGTCATTGGGTATATATATATATTGACCTTGTGCGTATGTCATTTAGACGCATATAGTTTTAGTATGGATATCCATGAATTTGACATGACATAGGAGGATATAAGTTTTTAATCTCATAAAGGTTTTCTGATGCAGTTTAGCATTCAGTTGGAGAATATAAAAGTTTTCTCTAATGCAGTTTAGCATTTGGTGAGAGGAAACAAGTTTTCTTTAATGTTATTTAGCATTCGGTGAGAGAAAACATGATTTCTCTAATGCAGTTTAGCATAAAATTAGAGGAATCGAGACTTACAAACGAAAATGATATAATTTAGATCATAAAGGTATCATCCTAGTTTGCCATACTCTATTTTCCCATTCATGTTAATGAGGTATTAGGTATACGCGATTGTATTGGATCTGTGTTAGACGTGACACATGCATTTGATGCTTTTCGGTATCGAAAGCTTTACAGGACAGAATGATGAACTTTCATTATTTTTGGATCAAATATTTTGTTTTTAAAACTTAGTCAACTAATTCAGTAACATAGCTTAATTAAGTTTTCAAACTATTTTAAAACTAAAGTCAAAACTGCAATTAATGCTTGTTCAAAGGGGAGAATGTTGGACAAATTTTTCATTTCCCATAAAGTTGGACAACTATTAATTGCATTTTTTGGTTTTAAATAAATTATCGATTAAGTTATATAATTTGATCCAGATAAAGATAATAAAATGACCCAATAAATGATCTAAATCAATGGGTCAAAGTTCGGGTGAAAAATGAATCTCAATTAGTGTGGACTAGATCCATATCGACCTTGTGATGGGGAAGCCCGGTATGAAAGTTATATAAAGGTTAAGGTTTCCAACAGTTGTTCATATCAATTGTAAGTATAAGGAATTTATGACTCATTAAGAGAGTTTACGTATTCAGAAAATTGTAAAAAGACCTAAATCACGTGTCGGTAAACACTTTCCATAAAGGTCCTGGGAGATTCGTAAATATTTGGAGCTCAGAATCGGTATCGGAATCAAAGATGGAACTGAAATCAGGTATTCTACATTACCTTCATTTTTAATCATTTCATATTTATTTCTGAGTACGTAATAAGGTCTTTACTACGTGTTACAACCATTTCAGCAGCCAATTACCTTGGCCTCATGTAAGAGCTGTGCACTAAAGTAATCTCCGCTATTGTCATCCTTCACGTGTTGGAAGCCCATGTCTTCACTTTCTGTTTCAACCAAAACCAGAAGGCATCCTGGATAACGATTATAAATGTTCAGACTTAGGAGATAATTTTCCGGACAGTAACGATAGTATCTTGTACTTTAGCTGACCGTTCACTCTTTTTAAGTTACGGGGAAGGAGACTGCGATGGCTTACTCTTCCTAAATATCGGGGAAGAAGACAAAAAGATGAGGCCGGACTGGTACTTTTATGTTCAGTTGTACAAGACCAGACTCTGTTCTTAATCTAATGAGCTTCAAGCCAGCTTCTAACAAGCATCTCAAGCAGTAGAGCTTCCTTAGTGGTAAAACTTGCAAGTTCAGAAGACCGTTTAAATAATTTCAATGGTAAAAGCTGCAACTAATAATCATAGGGAAAAAAAAACTAACGGGTATATTTATATATGCAAGATTAAAGTTTTCCTCATGCTATAGGGAGCAATGATATAATGATAATCTTAGTTTAACAAATAATGGCATCGTAATAACGTCTTCAACAATTAATTTCAATTTTTATTAAAATTTTCTAACAACACAACAATAAACTTAATAGTCTTATTACATTTCATGTTCAACATAACTCCATAGAATAACCATTTTTGGCATCAATGAACTAAATTAGGTGTCTTGTGATGTAGATGGTGCATATTTAGTAATGGCAGCTGTAATTCTCTCTTTATCTCTGGTAGGAAAGGCCTCCAACAAAATTCCATCTTTATAGAAGTGGAAAAGAGGCACTGTCTGCATCAATTCAAGTTAGCTAACGTTAATTATCATACCAAGAGAAGGTATGATCTTAAAGACATCTCCTGAAACAACAGAATTCTGAGCTCTGCTAAATTACCCTGATTCGCAATCGCTCCGCAGTCTCAGACCGCTCATCATACTCATCGAAAACCTGGCAAGAGTAGCACAAAGAGAACCTGATTCTTGTTTAATTTACACTTACATAACATTCTAATACTATGTAGTTTGTAAAAGAACTCATGTTTAAAAACTGATGGAAGACGGACAATAAATCAACATTTCAGGTTGGTATCATTCTTTACTTCATGTGATTGTACACTTTATTATTCAATAACTGATCACAGTTGTTCTGCTGTTTTGTTTTCTTGGCTGTGTATCTAACACACAAGCTAAAGATAATCTCCAAACATTCATACCCACTCGTTGATTACTGTTGACGCATTAAAGATTCTGAAAACTGGGTAAATTCGGGTCAGTTGATACTCACATTATGCTTTAAGAAAACTACAGAAGCCTGTTCATCACCAGAAGTCTTGCATAATTTGGAAAATCCCTGCTCTATATACTTGCAGCTTCCACAAGAGGTTCGATAAAAATCCACCACCACTAAAGAACCAGTTTCTTTGGCCTTTTCCAGGATTGAATAGAACTCCTCATCGGTCTTAAATTCCCTAACACAATCCACAGGACAGAGATCGTCATCTTCTGCAGATAATTCACCTGAATTTTCACCTGCCATTCCTTTAATTTTTCCAGGTAGAGAAGTGTCGTTGTCCTTCAGAAAACCCTGGCACACCCATTTAGTGATAGGACGAATATCAGGTCTCTTAAAACATAATTTCAGATTACATGGATTGCGACCAGTGCTTGGAAGTATGTAAGGAATTCTATGGTGAAATTGTCTTTCAGGATTTATTCCAAAACCGAAAGAGCCCTTGGAATTGAGTATATTCTGCTTTTGCATGGCAACATGCGAGGATCTTCTAAAATAGTAATCTGTTGACTCTAAAAACCGTATATTGTGCTTCAACTGAAGAACATCCAAGAACAGAAATAGAAGGAAGCATCAAGTGATTTATTTTCCAGATGTTCCACTTCATGCACCTTTTTCTTATTCCATCATCTCAGACATTCAGTACTAGGATGAACAGTTCGAAAACGTGAAACATCAAATTCATCAAGCAGTTTAACATAAGATGCATACAAAGTACTTCACACGTATCGTTTTAGAAAGCTACAGTCTTGCGTTGTTCTCTCCGGCGAAAAGTCCCCGATACATGTTCATACATGCAAATCAAAAACTTCACACTGCCGACGCTAGTTCCGATTCCAGCAGTATATAGACAGGAGGGACATTTAGCATAATCTCGTAAATTTTGTTCTGAAATGGGGAAAGTGAACACCGAAAACTGAATATATTACCTCCGGCAGTTGAGGGGAGAGTGTTCGGGCACTTCTGCCATATCCAGCAGGAACCGAAGAAAGCTTCGAATGAGAAGATGACACGAAGTACCGTGTCCACATACCCATATCCTATCCGGAAGACCTCTAAACTTGTTTAATTAATGTGTGCTAATCACAATTTTTCTTATTTAATCAAGCTTAACCCAAATCGATTTAAGCCTGGCCACGATCAAATCTAAACTACAATCTACGAAATCAAATATCTTTTGCTTGTAACCCCTTTTCTCTGTCACTTCCTCCATAGTCTGGGATCTATTGGGCTATTACAGCACTCCATAGACCCATCATTACATGGGTAAACAACAAAAGAAGCCCAACTTTATTCTTTTACCCGTAGCATCTTCAATTGGCATTTCAGGTTCATCACTATGTAGACAAGACAAATGATGTTGGACTCCGTCCCATGAACATGGCAAAGAGAAACAAATATTTATGGCTGCGTTTTACTTGCTTATTATATCCAGAAAATGTAATGTGAGAACAAAAATAGTGATATTACCAAAAGGAAAGAAGAACAGCCTTTCTTTGTTTGGTTAAAAAACAGGACACTGTTTAATGAGAATTGAGTATAGTGGCAACAAGGACAACCGGACAAGTGTTTGGTCACATATAACAAGATAAAGCTAAATGAGCCGCTCTATCTATTAACTATATTACTACGTGGCTTTAACATTAAAGACTGTTAAATGACAGAGATATTTTGGCTCCTATTCAGGTTCTACGTCAGGCCATGGGCTATAACAAACCATAGGTTCTTACACGTGGGCTACATCACCAACTACTAGTTGCGAGAATTACAACACACACTGCAAACGCCACACCACACATAAAGCATCGTACAGTCATTTTATTCACTCCTCAGTCATTTTGTACAGGATTCCTTAGCTGTACAGTGTCTTTTCTGTTAATAGTAGATAGTGACCTAGCCAAATAGCGTGAATAATGTTTAGTATAAGAGTCTCTTTTTGTACACACCGAAAGCTATGAATGAAATACTGTAACATCCCGTTACCCATATTAGGGCTAAATTGTGAATTTGTAAAATTTCTGAAAAATTAAGAAAATGCACATCATGCATAATTGTGACATGCACATAAATATGTTTGTACATGCATTCTTTGACATTTTCGGGTACAATTGAATTGTTAAATCTGATTAAAGTGTGTTTTGGTGATTTTGGTATTATTTAAGACATTTTGGAATTTTTAGTGAATTTTAGAAAAATATTTATTTTTGGA